>OAMR01000067.1:2780232-2808559 GCA_900205405.1 Echinochloa crus-galli
ACTTAATCAATTAAACAAATGGAAATTTGGAAGGTAATCAGTGTCATACCTCAGCTTGACTGAGAGAAATTGTTTTTCTATCTTGGAAACAGTACATGATCTTATCAGTGTATGCCGTGTGAGCAGAGATTTCACAATTAATAGATGAATATCAAATTAGCAAAAATTGAGCTAAATAGAATGAAACACAAATAGACTTTAAAAAAGGTAAATGCAATTGCAAGAGAAGGATTTCCATTGGACTTCTAAAACATTAACCTATCAGATGAATCATGATCCTTGGTAACTGAAATTGATTATAACCAGACTTCTATATGCATCATTCACATTCTTTTTTCTCTGCTTCTCAAACCTACCAGCAGGCAATGTCCCTAACATGTTTCGGAATTTGGTGTCATTTATCAAAGTAAAGAAGATCATGTGATCAATTTGGATTTACAGGCTGGTACAGATTTGATAACTAAGATGACTCTGCATATAAAGTGGTAACATGTTAAGTGCAGATCATTTTTACCAACAAATGACTTTGGTATAAAAGATGGAAATGCAGAAAATGTGTTAGTATTCCCATGTATTCTTCAAAGAAATAGAATACATCTCATATCTTACAGTAAAGTACAGAAGATGTTATCCAGTCTGGCAGAGACGAAGGCAATTTCATCGCTCAAGTTTCACCCAATGATCATGTTTTGTCAAGTTTTGCCAAATATAAAATACCCTACATCTTACAATTGTTATGCACTTCTGTCATTATAAGAAGCACATAGCACATCAATTTCACTAAAATCTGAAATGAGAGAGGGCAGAGGAAAATAAAGGTATCAATATTCATAAAATTATTGCAAAGATACATTTTTGCAAAATTGTATTTTTAATTCCACCAAATTGGTATCTCAAAGACATTTCAACACATACCTTTTACTTGTAATAGGCATATTCCAAGTATTTCAGTTTCAAGCCGCGCTTTGCTTTGTATCCTGCAATCTACAGTATCCACCAAGTGAAATGTTATTTCAGTACTGATGCATTTTTATTATTCGGAAAAGCAGACGTCAGAGTTGTTTTTAGTGGACATCAACAGGTTAAACAATACCAATACAATTTTGAGATCCCAAATATTCTATTAACATATCATAACCATGGCATCGTTATTCCAACACTCACGAGATGCAGTAAAATTAGAATAGCTAATTATGCTTTATGTGTATCAGACTGAAACCCAGCTGCAGAAATAATTGGAGGAAATGGCCACAGAGAGTTCTCATATGGGCATATGGCAGATTATCAATCAAATTATGTGCAGTTAGCAATGGTCAGCAACTAATATGATGATGCTTTTGGTTGCTATGTTTGCTCTCTTGAGATCTGACGGAGTGCAGGGATGGAAACCTTCAAAATCTAATGGCAGCGAAAAAATCCCTGAAAGAGGATGGTGCCTGCAGGCAAGGGCCTCGATTTCAGTGGGGTAATTTTAATGCAGTGACTACAAATCAGATTTTGACTACAAATCCGTTTGGATTAGGACGAGGCAGGCAGGTAGGACTGCATGTCTACACAAACATGTGAAGCAGCGAGCAGGGGGTGGCTCAAGCAAAATCTTACATGCAAAGTTGAGGACCTTGGATTGGAATGAAAAAGAGCTCATGCACCATTGGAAGGAGGCTGCACACCACCGCCGTTGTGCACCCTCTACTGAGCCTCCGCGTGCGTATCGCCGTCCCCGATGTCCACCCGCTGGGCTGCGGCACCCTTCTGCGCCTGCACAAAGCAATGGGTCTGGTGTCAACGACGGGTCCTAACCCATTGAATGACAACTGCATAGCCTAATAGAATGGGCATCTGAGAATGCTTCATCTTTTCAATACTTACAAAGTGCTCTCGATTTGTACATCACGGCTTTATCAAAGAGTCGGACACCCAACGGTCCAGTCAAATCATGCTTAATCACTTGATTTGAATCTATTGCTAAGTCGTATTTAACAATCTCATCACGATAACCCACTCTGATACTCTGAAAATAAAGAGCATGTGTTTAAGGACCAGTTTTCCTGCCAAAAAAGAATGCAAATGTTAATGGCTTCCCAGATTGAAGCATGTCTGTCATTTGAGAAATTTTGTGGCAATTGATCAATTCACCTGGCCATGCTGATATCCCGATGTGTTGCAGTACAGGATGAATAGGCTTGTCTCCATCAATAGCTAATACACACTCTCCAGCATCAAGATGAAAATTCAAAGCTAGTGGTGATTGCATGATACCTTTCACAGTTCTCATTTCCCTACAAATAACAACGATAATGCTCTTAGAACCTCTTATTGGATCAATCATAGCATCATGCACAATTAAAGATCCACAAGACCACAACTCCCTACAAATCTTCTTTTCCTCTATCAGAAAATATTCTGAATTTCAGATCCAAGTGCAGTCATCAGAACCTAAGCACAGCACTACAACAAAAAAACGTACCTGGTGTTGTGGTAACAACACCAATCAGGATCACAAAAATCACCCGTGCGTGGCCTTGAATAATCGGTGGGTATCTCAAATCAAAGTCGCAATCCCAACCTCCTAGCGGATTAGATTCGTATCGAGCACAGACGCGTACCTTGAGCAGCGGGAGACGACGGAGTTAGCGATGGAGGAGAGCTACGGGATGCTCTCCTCAACGGCCCCCTCGCCATCGATGGCCGCGGTGGCAGTGGTGGAGGTGAGGAAGGCAGCCGCCGCCGCCGCCCGGCGCTGGGGAGGCGCGCGAGGATGGTGCGGATGGCCTTCTCCTGCACCCAGGCTTCCACGATCCCCATGCTGCCTGCGTGCTGCGCTGCCTGCAGCAGCCGCGCGGCAACAACGATTGTCGTCGCCGTCGCCGTCGCCGTGGCTCCCGCACGGCCGCTACCGGCGCCGCCGCCACAGCCTGCGTGGCCGCAACCGCCTTTCGTCGTCACTGTAGCCACGGGCACGCTCGCGCAGCCACAACCTCAACATCAATGTCACAGATTGCCTAGGCAGCAGGCTTAGTGAATAGCGATGCGATGACGGTGGCGCACGCCCATGAAGCTGCAAACGACCATATCCTTCGCCTTTGCCGCAGCATGCCTCCGTGCCGCTGGCTGCTTGGGCGCGGTGCTAACAACCGCACCACATCCGCTCACTGCCATCACGGCGATGAGGGTCGGAGCAGCACGACGACGGCGAGAGGCGAAGGAAGAAAGCAAGAAACGAAGTAGAAACCGGATAGGAAGGTAGACGACAGTGGAATGCGGGTCGGGAACGCGCAACTGAAGGAAGGAAAACCAGAAAAATCTCAAATCCGGAAGAGCTGCGAAAATCGACCGCGAGAGTGGAGAAGAAATCACCATAAAGCACCAGCGTAGGTCAGGGTGAAGGGAAAGAAATAGTAACATCCCAAATCTAGTAGACAAGAAGTAAAAAAGGGAATTTGTGAACAACACAACAACAGCAGCACAAAAAATGAAAATAACCAGAAACGAAAATGACCGAATCAAAAGAAAAAAACACGGGATTCATAGATGTACATGTCCAGAGAAGGTAAAAATAAAGAACAGGTTGGAAGAATTCCCAAGCTGTACAGGCAGAAGAAGGGGAAAGAAAAAGAACGCAGCATTCATATTTCATAGATCTGGATATTCAGAGAAGGTAAGAACAAAGAACAGCGTGGAAGGAATCCAAAGCTTAAAAGAAGCCGCAGACAAAAGGGTGTCGTAGGTTCTTTTTTCTTTTCTAAGACAAACCCGGCACCTGCACGTGCTGCAGCCCCAAAATCCATCAGAAAAAAATAGCACATGACGAAAATCTAATAGACAGCGACAATCAGAGGAGGAAGGCGGCAGCGAAGAGGAAGAAATCCACAGCAAGTGCATCCCTCGGCAGCTGCAGGAAGGAGTACAGGGAAGAGCAAAATCCACCAAAAAGCAACGGCTCCAGGGGAAAGAAACTCACACACGAGGAGAACTTAACAGGCAACGAGAACCAAAGGAGGAAGACGGCAGCCAGGACGAAGAAATCCAGAGGATGTGCATCCCTCAGCGCCAAGAAACAGGAGGAAGAACAAAGAGGACAGAATCTAGAGGCCGCTTACACCATCGAAGGAACGACCGCTGACGAAAAGGAGAGAGGAAGCAACAGCCGCCGGGCCACATCTTTTATTACCGTGAGGTAATCTACACGCTTCCGGAGGCTTCTGCCGAACAGTCTCGCGACACGTACGCAGGCAGAAGACGGAGGGACACGGTGAAAATTGAGACGCACGATTGGAATCGGAAGGCGGTAAAATTTTCCTCTGACGTGGCACCCCTGGTTACCCGCCGGAGCCGCCCCTTTCATAAGGGTTATTATTATTATATTATTATTATATTATTATTATTATTATATTATTATTATTATTATATTATATTATGTACGCAATGTGCTTAGACACTAGGGTATGTCGCGTATTATATGGCTGCAGATTACCTCCTGTCAAGCATTGTGTGGTCGTACTAGTACCGATTGATCGGTATCATTTGATTACACTATACCGGGGGCTGGATCGGAGTCCTGGACGAATTGAATCATTGGGTGTGTTTAGTTCCAAAAAGTGGTTGAGAAAGTTTGGTGAAAATGTCACATCGGACACTATAGCGTATTCTAGCGCATTTCGTTTGTTTGTGGTAAACATTATCCTATCATGACCTAACTAGGCTCAAAAGATTCGTCTCGTCATGTACATCAAAACTATGTACTTAGTTTTTTATTTACCCGCGTTTAGTGTTCCATACATAAAGAGAGATTTGATGCGATTTGATGTGATAGATGGATAGTGAAGTTTGGAGAGAGAATGTTTGCACTTTAAAAGCCTCCGGGAAAGTGCACGGCAGCCAGCCCAACGACCGGTCCGGACGAGTCTCCCAGCGTACTTTCCCTGGTTTTTTGCAACATAGGCGGTGTTTAGTTCCCGAAAAATGAATGTGAAGTTTGGTGAAAATGTCACATCGGACACTGCAGCGCACTGTAACACTTTTCGTTTATTTGTGGTAATCGTTGTCCTAGCATGACCTAACTAGGCTCAAAAGATTCGTCTCGTCGTGTACATCAAAATTATATAATTAGTTTTTTTATTTACCCACGTTTAGTGTTCCATGCACGAAGAGAGAGATTTGATGTGATAGATAAATAGTGAAGTTTAGAGAGAGAATTTTTATCTTTCGAAGGAACTAAACAGGGCCAGAAAAGATCAAAGGTCCGGGCAGAGCTTGCCACACTCTCTTCCTTGACTGAAAGCAAGTCAAAGAGTAGCACGTATAAGAATAGAAATATTTGTGATCAAGGTCGAACGCAATAAAAGGTTGGTTCAACATTTCAAATAGGTGCATCCCAGTATTATGAACTACAGTACTGTTCTAGTGGTTGGAGACCGTTGAATCGCAGAGCTATCTGGGATGGGGCATGCCGAAGGCAGTGGTTGCCGCGGTGCTATCGAGTCAGTCTCACTGTGCGTGGGCCATCCCTGACAGCACCCTAGCCGCCGAACAGGCTCCCAAATCACACCACCGCCCAAACACCTGTCCTCCTCTCTCTCTCTCTCGGCAAACCAAATCAAACTGGGAAAAAGATATTAAAATATAAGCACGGAATAGGTGATTATCCGTGCTCGTATCTTTCCCTTTCTGGGCAGAGGTGATTAGCCTCTCCTCCCTCATGGCACGGATTAGTCATGAGATAGCTGGGATACACATGCATGCATGAGACATACTGGGGCTTTGTTGTTTCTTTCTATTAATTCTAGATACCGTACCTGCACTTTGTGTATTTAATTTGTTCGCTTCTCCCATTTTGCGTTGGTAGTTTAGCTTGGGCTGGAATTCAGGGTGCCTAGCATGCGCGTGGGGACGACTATGGATGAAAAACGGTAAAATAGTTATATCTGAATTATTCATATCCGTATCCGATACCACGTAAATATGGATATCCGTATTCGTATTCGTTTAATTTTTAATGCGATAAGTAAAGTGAATATCTCCGAATTCGAAATAAATGTGGATATGGATGAAATGTGGCGAGGCCCCCGCGCGTTGATTTGTTTTGGACTCGGTAGTTTCACGCCGTCAGGCAGTTGGTTTGGGTGCAGCACCACGGCGGCGGTGGGTCCTGCACAGCGGTGGCCCTCTAGGTGCGGTGGTGTCTGCCCCTCTGGTTCCTTTATCAGCGCTGGACCGCTTCGGCGGTTTTGATACACGCAGGTCGGAGGTTGTAGGTGGAACCTGTGGCTGTGCTCATCCCCTCTATCGTTTGTGAGTAGTGTGTAGCCGTGTTGATGTCCCAATCCAACCGGACGAGTTGTTGTTTTCTTTTCATTTTCTTTTCTGTTTTCTTCCTATGGCATTCCAGGACCGTAGTCTTGTATTTTTTTCTGCTATATCAATAGAAACGCACTCGTCGAGTGTTGTTCGTTCAAAAAATATCCGATATTATCCGTATCCGAATAGAATAAACACATATTCAAACCATTGTATAAACACAATATTTTGATTTAATTTCAAACTAATATATTATCTATATATAAATTACACTTAAATACTTTATTTTATTTATTTTATTAATATAAAGTATTTTATATAATTTATTTAATTATTAGTTTTATTTAAAATATTTTTTAATAAATGATTATTGTCTACATATACTATATTTAATCTTTATTTTTATGTTTTATTATGATATTATTTTCTAAATCTATGGATAAAATTAATACTTGTTAATTGTTATCATAAAAGGCAATGAAATATCCGAATCCCAGACATCCATTTTGTATTTATATCCGAGAATATTTCGTTATACCATCACCGCCCATTCAGCTTATGCGCATGCACTATTCAGCTTTTAAGCGTCCGATCCCTTTAGTATATAGTAGTAATAGGCTGATTGGTAAAGGGAAGCGTGAATGGTGATGAGGTCAGTGAACCATTGATGCCCAGGCGGCAGAACCCTGGCCGGAACCAAATCAAATTGACGGCCTGCCTAAGGAATGAGAACGATGCCCCAGATCAAGCAACCGAAAGAGGCGAGAGCCAAATCGAGGAATGTACACGCCATGCATTATGCAAGCTACGCATTGGACACTTGATTAAGGTAACGCCCGGCCACACCCTTCTCTTCTGGCCGAGGAAACCAGTCAATCAGATACGTAGTACTGTACGTACTAGCCTAGCAGCTAAACTAACGCGAAAACGAGCTGAGAATATTACGTTACCTCTGCCGTTCCTGTTGTGTCGACACCAGATATATATGCGGCGTGCTTGACTACTCTGACTGAATATAATGCTGGCCGGCCGGTTTTCTTCAGGAGCGAGCTCCTCATCCTCCGCAGCAAGCCAGCAAAGTACCACTACTCCAGAGACGTTGTCGATCGACCGACTGCAACTTGTCATCGATCAGCTTATCACCAACACGTTGCTTGCTTGATGAGCACCCAGAAATCCTCGACCAGAAATCACCGGAAGCGCATCACGTCGCACGCATCAGAATGAATATGCGTGGCCAATGCGATCTGCTCTACATTCACGCTAAATGAATCAGTCACTGCTTACCCTTTTGTGGCCGAGGAAATCATATATGTACTGTAGGCATGCTTGAGTTTAAAGGAAAACGGAAACTGCAGCATGGTGCATGTACCGATGTACGTATGTGTGTGTACGCGTTGCAACGATGATGTGTAGTACGCAGACTACCTGTCAACCGTTGCTAGTCGTAGTATTGATAGCATTTGATTACACTACCGCCCCGGCCCAATCATTTGCACTGAAAGCCTCCTGGAAAGTGCACACCGACCAGGCCAACCACCGGGTCCACAGCAGCCCCCTCCCTGTTTTTTTCTTTTTTTTTGGAACAAAAAAGGTGAAAGATGCCGAGCAGCCTCTTCCCTGGCTCAAGCAAGGCACGGGTAGAACATACTCCCTCCGTCCCTAAATAACTGTCTTTCTTACTTTTCGAGAAATAACTTTGATTAATTTTATATTAAAATATATTAACATTTATGATGCATAATTAGTACCATTAGATAGATCTTTTGATCTAGTTTTTTAACAAATTTTTTTGGAGATTAAAATGTTACACATACTTCTTACAAATCGAATCTAAATCGTGGCACAAAAACCAACGGCGACAATTAAAAAGGGACATAGGGAGTATGTGGATACAAATAAACCTAAAGTTTTTTATGATGCCCAATCTGCAAGAATAAAGACTGGGTGTGATGCAAGTCAGACCACTAGGGGTGGGCACTTTGAACCCGAAATCCGAAAACCGAACCGAACCGAACCCAAATTACCCGAATTGTCGGTCTATTCGGGTTCCGGGTTTCGGGTTCGGTCCAGATAATTTTATAATTCGGAGTTCGGGTTCGGTTTCGGTTCCTATGATCTATAACCCGAATAGACCGAATAACCCGAAATTTAATATATTTACGTATTTTGATTTAACTTATGAGTGTTACAACTTTATTATTTAAATAATTTAATTTTTTTTCAGAAACTTGTATAGTTACTTGCATTTATTGAGTAGTCCTTAAATCCATATCCATAGACTTAAAATGAGTTGGGAATTTGAATTTCTACCATAAAATTTTGAGAGGTGACAAGGATATTTATGAAAATTTGGGTAATTCGGTGGACCGAATAGACCGAACCAAAATAATTGGTCTATTCGGGTTCGGTTCCTATTTTACTTTTAAAAATTTCGGTCCTCACTTTTTCAAAATCTGAAATGACCGAAACCGAATAGACCGAACCGAAAGGACCGAATAGACCGAATGCTCACCCCTACAGACCACGAGAGAACAACTAGTCTTGAAAGCTCTAATGGAGTAGGTCATCCCGCTAAAATTTGTTTACAGAATAAACTCTAATGGACCAGCCCATATATCTTAGATGAGGTTACTCGTTCACTCCTCAAACCAAACACTCTCCTTGAGTGTAATGGCTCGTCCAATTATCCAATCCATCCATAATTCTGACCTACAAGTGGAAAAGGTCCATGTCAATGGGGCGATGGGCTGCGGTAGACAAGTGTACGTGGTTGCCGCGGCGCCATCATCCCTGCAGCAGTCTCGGACTAAGACCAGAGAGTCCCTGCGGGCTCCCACATCACGCCACCGCCCACGCACGGACACACGCCTCCTTGTCGTGGTCCTCCGTTTCTCTGCTATCTCATCGCCATCAACCTGAAAAGAAAAAATTAAGTCAGGTATTGAGAAGATAATCAAAGCACGAATAGATGGGCACGGAGGATAGAAATGCATCCAACAAAAATATCAAGTGAAGGACCATGGATGGACGGAATTAATGGCCAAATGATAGGTTAACTGGGATTGGGAGAAAGAAATGACTGTAGGGATTTAGCATTGTTTGTTTACAAGTAACGCAAGACGGATGAACTATTTCCTTCAATTTCTCAGGCATGAGACGTACGTTTGGGCTTGGATGGCTCTTCCTTTCGGGATTCCGTTACACGCGGCGTAATCCCAAGGATAGATACTATTCCTGCACTGTATGTGTGTTAGTGTGTATTTGTTTCTTTCTCTAATCTGTGATTATTTCTAGCCCAGCCTGCGCTGGAATCAGGGAGGGTACCATGCGTGTAGAGTGGGAGTACGGTGCCTGGTACGAAAGGAAGGCTGTTTTGGAAGCGACCATACCTTGCTTTCTGTCTCATACAAGCCTGCCTGCCCGGCTAGTGTCCAAATCACAGCTTTTCCCTTGCAGCATTCTGCTGCTGCCGCCGCCGCCGTTGCTTTGTGTGGACTTCAGCTCGGTCAGGTAGTACCTTTTGGATCAGGATGGAACAGTAGAGCTACAACTGATGCTCTTGTTTTGGGCTTTTGACGCCGGTCAGCTCATTAATCGACTGATGGTAGACTGGTACTACTTACTAGTTCTAATAAGTACGTGTTGCATCACGATCACTGACCGCTCGCGAGAAAGAAGAAGAACTCATCAG
This sequence comes from Echinochloa crus-galli, assembly GCA_900205405.1. Classification (NCBI taxonomy): domain Eukaryota; kingdom Viridiplantae; phylum Streptophyta; class Magnoliopsida; order Poales; family Poaceae; genus Echinochloa; species Echinochloa crus-galli. Next base: position 2,790,224 of record OAMR01000067.1, read on the forward strand.
AGTCAATTGAGGCAAAGGAATATTTGCACCACATCCGAATGTTTTCAGGAGGAATTCTGCGGATCACGGTTTGAACGAGGGTGCCTTTGTGCCCAAGCGTTTGAACTTTGAACGGAGGCGCTGCTGCAGTGCTGCTGATAATACGGAGACGCCCGGGCCGGATATCAGGATGGGGAAAGGAAAGGGAAAGACAATGCTACGCCGGCACTCCTCTGTTTCATCCATTCATGTCTGATCATAGCGTGAATGATGAGCCAAGGGAAGAAGGGCTGTGTTTAGTTCCAAAAAAATGAAGGGAAGAGTTTGGTAAAAATGTCACATCCGACACTGTAGCGCACTGTAGCACTTTTCGTTTGTTTGTGGTAAACATTGTCCTATCATGACCTAAGTAGGCTCAAAAGATTCGTCTCGTCGTGTACATCAAAATCATGTAATTAATTTTTTTATTTACCCACGTTTAGTGTTCCATGTATGAGGAGAGAGATTTGATGTGATAGGTGAATAGTGAAGTTTAGAGAGATAATTTTGGAAAGTTTGTTGATGGGATGGGGAACTAAACACAGCCAAGGCCTCGCATTGCCCTGCTGCTCGGCTGGAAGCCACGGAATCGGCTCCGCCGATGATGGCTAGGTAGCCCTGGCAACCAAAAGAGGCGAGAATGATGGCTCCACGCTGGAGGAGCCGAAAGATGCGAGGGAAACCATCTGGTGGCTACCGTCAGTAACAGTTGGGCGCGCTCCCCCCAATTTCACCAGAGATTCAGAGTTCGATCGCACGTTACAAATGCATGCAGTCGCAGACTGAGCCTGTGCAATGAGAATGTGCCTCGTACGTACGTATCCATGTATACTACTGTACGTATCATTTTTTTCTTCCTTTTGCGAAACAAAAAAAGAAGAAGATGTGCTATCATGTACAGTATGTAATGTAACGTCCCCCTCTGATGCATGTGGAAATCATGTGCGTGCCGAAGCCAGCCGAATTCGGTTACGTTTGCCGCTCATGGCCCGGCCTGCTGGACACCAGCTCGACGCGTGAACCTGAACGCCGGCCGGCCGGCCGGCCGCAGCAAACCACTCCGGAAAGACGTTACTGCCAGCGCATCACAGGGGGCACGCATTTCTTGCTTGCTCGCGCACACCACGGGGCACGGGCCAATCCGCCCTCGGTCTCGCCCACACGGAACACACGCCAGGGTTAACCACATGCGTGGCCAGATATATTTGTTTGTTCCTCCCCTGCACGCCCGCCAGGTTAATCACCGCTCGGATGCGACGATTTGTTCGTTGCAGCCTTCTCCTAGGCGCCGTAGCGCAGGCTTACCTGTCTGTCAGCTTGGCAAAAAAAATCAACTCAACACGCTGCTCAACTGCTCACGAGAGAGACGAACTGCTGCTACTACTTGGCAGCGAAGCTTCCTTCGGTGCACACAAGCGCGTTACTACCAGTAGACCAGACCAGCAACAATTATTTATTTAATTAAGAGTAGATTAAAAAGGCGAATTATACTGGGGGCCTGGATTACTGTAGCAGTGGCTCGCCTAATCATTCCCAACCGTACCGTACGCGGGCGGGCCTTTCTTCCAGCCAAATCATGGCCGGCCGGAGTGGCGTTGTTGTGCTCGTTTTTCTTTTCTTTTGTTTTGGTTCTCTTTCTCGTCTAATAAAAATTACGGCAAAGTTTTTACCGCTCGCTTCAAAAAAAAATTATGGCGCCATTTCGTTTCGTGCAGCGTAATATATCAAGTCGAGTGATCACACTAAGCAAGCACCCATCACCCCAAACAAAAACCTCACCTATATGTATATATACATCTTTCTCTCTCTCGGAGCTCAGCTCAAGAGGGCAGCAAAGCCTAGGACAGCGAGATAACCATTGATCATCCAAAAAGCCACCAGCAACGTCACGGAGAGCTTTTGCCGTTCGGATTCGCATCCATCCGCGCGCCACCCCGCGGCGCCGCGCCGGGCTGCCAGCGACGACGAGGCTGCGGACTAGGAGCGCCGATGGACGGGCAGGTGAGGGATCCTTCTGCCGCGGCGGCGCCCAGCACTAGCGGCGGCGGCGGGTACACCGACGGGGAAGACAATGCGGGCGCCGGCGGGGCCAAGGTCTGGGTCCTCGTGCTCCTCTTCGCGCTGCTCCTCCTGCCGTTCCTGCCCTCCGCGGTGCGCCGCGGCGGCCCGACTCCGTGGGGAGGCGGCGGCGGCGGCGGAGGGGGAGGATGGAGAGGCGGAGGCGGGGGAGGCTACCGCCGCAGCGGCATCAACTTCAAGAGCGGGTGGGACTTCGTCAACCTCTGCCTCGTGCTCTTCGCCATCCTCTGCGGCCTCCTCGGCCGCGGCGGCGACGGGGACTCCTCCTCCTCCTCCGGCGCGGCGGCTTCATCGGTGGCCAAGGACGGCCGGCAGGTGTCCGCCGCTGCACCGGCCACGGAGGACGTCACGGCGGGCCCGGGGGAATGGGACGGCGGCGGCGGCTACGACTCCTTCTCCAGCGTCTACGCCAGCCTGCCCCGCGCCACCCACGCGCACGCCACGGGCGGCGGGATCCGCCGGATGAAGAGCAGCAGCTCCTACCCGGAGCTCCGCCTCGGCAGCGACGGCGTCTGGAGCCTCGCGTCGCCGGAGGCGGCCTGGCGGTCCTACGACGACGCCGAGCTCTACCGTGCCCGCCGCCCGGAGCGGCAGGAGCGGAGCTGGGACGTCGACCCGCACGGGAGGGCGGCGGCGGAGGTCAAGACGATCCCCGTCGACACGTTCGTCGAGCGCGGCCGGAGGTCGCCGCCGCGGGAGCCGCGGAGGCGGCGGAGGAGCGTCGAGAGGCTCCCGAAGATGCCCGAGGTGGAGGAGGAGAGGCCGCGGGCCAGGGAGGCGGTGGCGACGCCGGCGAGGAGCGGGAGGTGGAACGCGGCGGAGGCCGAGGACGTGATACCGGAGGTGCGGGTGGCGCCGCCGAGGATCAGGAGGTGGAACTCGGAGCTGGTTGACGTGCTGCCGGAGATGGAGGCGCCGGCGAGGAGCAGCAGGTGGAGCGCGGAGGCGGTGGACGTGATACCGGAGCAGGAGGCGCGGGTGGCGCCGGCGAGGATCAGGAGGTGGAATTCGGAGTCGTTGGATGCGATACTGGATCAGGAGGCGGCGGCGCAGGCGAGGAGGTGGAGCGCGGAGGCGGAGGACGTGATACCGGAGCAGGAGGCTCGGGTGGCGCCGGCGAGGATCAGGAGGTGGAATTCGGAGTCGTTGGATGCGATACTGGATCAGGAGGCGGCGGCGCAGGCGAGGAGGTGGAGCGCGGAGGCGGAGGACGTGATACCGGAGCAGGAGGCTCGGGTGGCGCCGGCGAGGATCAGGAGGTGGAATTCGGAGTCGTTGGATGCGATACTGGATCAGGAGGCGGCGGATCAGGCGAGGAGGTGGAGCGCGGAGGCGGAGGACGTGATACCGGAGCAGGAGGCGCGGGTGGCGCCGGCGAGGAGCAGCAGGTGGAGCGCGGAGGCGGTGGACGTGATACCGGAGCAGGAGGCGCGGGTGGCGCCGGCGAGGAGCAGCAGGTGGAGCGCGGAGGCGGTGGACGTGATACCGGAGCAGGCGGCGCGGGTGGCGCCGGCGGCGAGGATCAGGAGGTGGAATTCGGAGTCGTTGGATGCGATACTGGATCAGGAGGCGGCGGCGCAGGCGAGGAGGTGGAGCGCGGAGGCGGAGGACGTGATACCGGAGCAGGAGGCTCGGGTGGCGCCGGCGAGGATCAGGAGGTGGAATTCGGAGTCGTTGGATGCGATACTGGATCAGGAGGCGGCGGCGCAGGCGAGGAGGTGGAGCGCGGAGGCGGAGGACGTGATACCGGCGATGACGGCATCTCGTTGCCGGAGACGCCGGCGACCGCGGCTGTCGCCGTCGGCTTTTAACGACACTTACATTGAAGGGGAAATGGAAAAGGGAAAAAAAGAAGAAAAATGGTCCTCAAAAAATAGAGAGAGAAAAAGAACACCACAAAAGATTATTGCTAATTCCAGTTTGTCTGCGGTACAGTACTGTTTGTGCATGATTTCCTTTTTCGCTAATTTTGGGGTAGTTAGGAGATTGACAGTGAGATTTGTGTGTGAGACAGTGAGAGGGAGCCCTTTTTGTGCTTATTTTAAAATGGCCAAAAAGCTCTCTTTGGGTGTTGCATTAGGTGAGCTAATGCGAATTCCATGTCTATTGCACTTTGGAGCTTTTGGAGTTTGTAAAATACATCATGAGAAAGTAACACATCTTTACTTTACCCTTTTCCTTTGTGCCTTTTGTTCCTGAATACATTGTTGTATGCTTGTGTACATGTACTCGTACGTACGGTCTGTGTGGATAATGTGCTCTGCGCCTCTGCTTGCTGCTGCTGATACAAAGATACCTGCTCTGATCCTAGTTCTTGCATTGCACGAGAGGATTGAACAGCAGTGGTAGCAAGCTGTCAAGCATGATGATTCCGCTGTGTGTTTGGTGCGGTATTGCATAGTGGATGATTCGTTTGAATAATGAATGTGGCCGGTTGTGTTGTATGATTAGCCTGATGGATTGGGCCTCGTGTGGTTGGGCACCACCCATCACGACAACGCGTACACCAACCTGACAGCAGAAACATCTTCTGCTACTTTTTTTAGGAACATCTACTGCTACTGCATGTACTGCTAATTGCAATTAACAAATAATACCCATACTACTTGACAGGCAGTGGCGGAGCTAGAGATTCATGTTAGGGGGGGCTGATCTCCTCCTCTTCCTCTTCTTTTCCCTCTTTTTCTTCTTCTTCTTCCTTCTTCTTTTTCCTTCTCCCCTTCATCTATGGCTAGAAATTAAGAGGGGGCTTAGGGGGGGCTTAATGGAGTAAATGGGGCTAGGGGGGGCTCCAGCCCCCCTAGCCCCCCTGCTAGCTCCGCCGCTGTTGACAGGGAGTGTGCCTTTCAGAGTTTTAGTGGAGGGAAAAAAACAAATGTGGAGTAGCTCTCAAATATAATGCGCATTAATCTAATCCCAGCGTGCTGGTGGATGTGGTTCCATGGAGTGTATGATATAATGGAACAAATCATGATAAATTACATTTAGTGCTAATGGGTTCCTAGATGAACCCCTCAACCCTCCACCTTTCAAGCGTACTCTACGTGTGCATGGGGCCTCCAAAACTCCATGATTGAGTGCAAGCAAGCCGCTTTCACGTCCTTATCTTGCTGTTGGGGCACCGCATTTGGACTATTCTTGTGCGTTTGAACTCCTGGTCTGTTCCACTATGTTTTTCAAACACGAGGAAGTACGTTAATTATATGTGATATGTCCATCATACACATTAGATGTTTATGCTGGTTTTTTATGCATTGTGAAAACGGCTTGTCCATGAATTTGAACCGAGGAATAGGTTAAGGTTAGCGATGTGGTTCATTGTTTAAGGGGAAGCTATCTGAGTTGACAGGCTCAAGGTTATTTTTCCTGACAAGTTTCCGCACAAATCTTTTCTCCACTTCATCGTCAAATCTTATCTTGTTGGACCATTTAATATTTTTCTTTTTATATATGTAACTTCTTGGAAGTAAAGTTGGACGCATATAAATCGCTTAACCGCACACACCTAGCAACTCAACCCAATATAATGTAGCATGCTTCTAAAGATCAGCGAATGCTCCACGTTTGCATGTATTATTTCCTAACCAATACTAAGAGTAATGTATACATTCAGTATTGCTCCACGTTCGCTTATTCGGGACTACATTTGACTGGCACGAGCAAACGGGCTAATTCAACTGACTAGTCAATGCTGAAAATTGAAAACTAGGAAGGCTTGAGAGTGAAGAAGCGTCCCTCGAACTCCTGCGTCATTAGGCACATTCGTTGAACATTGAAGCAAGGAGAGAAAGAGATAGAATGAAAACGATCTATCACTGGTTTTGATTGTAGATTGATTGTAACTAGAATTAAGCCCAGATGACCAATTTGCATGCCTACAGACTCTGATCCTACAATGATCGGCCTTGGACCTGACAACAGATCACAAGCATGCAACGAGAAATTTCAAGATTTGCCACTGAATTCGTGAGCCTCTCAAGATTTGGCACCCTGGCCCGCATGTCATTGACTCAGGATGACCCCACATGTCATTGTGATAGCGGTGGCAAATCTTGAATTGCACACGAATTGAGTCCCAAATATCAAAATCTCTCGCATGCAACGGAAGTCAATCCATCTGAAGAACAAGAAACAATGGATATAACACCCACATAGGCACATGGCATACAGAGGCAAATTCATCACTTCAATCAGCAAAATCAGCAATCAAATATGTGTCATCATTTAAGCTCTGAACAAAAAGGCTTAATGCCGTGGTCGCTGCTAGACTCCCTGGCTAGTGGAGCACTAGTCTAGTTGGTCGTGGTAAAACTAGTTTTTAGTGCAAATATAAATTAAATTCAAACCCTAGGAGTTGGAGTATGTGGTGTATGTTTGTATAGCTATTTTGTCCTAACTACTCTTCTCTTAATCCAATGATATGAAGCTTTCCTGCATATTTAAGAAAAAAACATTTAAGCTGAACAATTAGTTGGCCACTGATCGACACACAAAGCACTGCGGCACTACAGAAATCTAGCTTTGTTCCTCAGTGATTACGCACCGCGACTTCCGGTTCCGGGCTGTTCTGCTTATGATGTCTTGCGTTTTCAGCAGAACTCATCATCTGGCCTCCTTATTTGGCCCCAAACTGTGCAATCCACTGACGTAGGAGATTACTAGCTCCAGATGCTCGGTTCTTTGGTTTCAGTATTCAGTTGGAGCTAAATGCCAACTTCTTTGGTTTCAGTATTCAGTATTCAGGTGGAAGTGGTGGTTTCAGTATTCAGTATCCGCGCCTTTGGTGAAACTCTAGCTCACTGGCACGTCATACAAATGCTAGATTTTTTCTTTCCCGCCGCTATTGGAGCACCACGCTTGACTATATATTCACCCTGCATTTGAATGCATGGTTCGGTTGCATCTATTTGAAACATTAGGAAATAGTATGATAATACGTTATGAGCTCTTTTACAGGTTTTGGTCAAGGCCTAGGGCCACTCCATGGGCCAGTTCGTGAATAAATGTTGGGCTTCTTTACTGCAGTGATCTACAGTGTGGAGAATTCCGGCCCACGCCTACGGCCATGACCCAAGTGGCCCTAGGCCTCTATCCGCCACTGAGGATTGGAGATTGTCCATGAATTTAACCGTGAATCAATTTATGGTTTAAAATGTGGACGGTTGCTTAAAGTAAGGCTTTATTGAGTTGTCAAGCTCACGCTTATTATTGTGTGTTTTAAGTAAAGCAATTTGCCCAGCCATGTTTTCTTGTAAATCTTTTCTCCTGCTACTACTTGGAAATCTTGTCTTGTTGCATCAATATTCTGTATTTATTTCTGTATAAATGAATTGTGGTTTTCAACTTTTTTTGTGAAAAAACTATGGGTTTCAACTAATAGCTAGGAGTAGTGTTAGTTCCTAACAAATTATGGTATAGGCCATTTGGCATTTAGCTCCAGTTCTGAGACCCAGGCAAAATTTAGATTTTATAGGATAAGTAAAGTTTTCTTTTGCAGAAGAGTATAATCCAAATTAATAACAAAATTAATAGAGGCAAGCCTTGTTTCTAAGAAAAAACAAGCTGGCCAACTGATTGGTCAATGGCTCAATGCTGAAAGCCACAAAAGGCTTGCAAGTGAATTGAAGAAGCATCACTAGGAAGTACGAAACTCCTGGGTCATGCGTGACCGTCAAAACCAGAAAGGATCAATGAAAATGACCCATCACTGGCTGCCCTAGATTGAAACACAAAAGGAGAACACTCTGATCCTACACAAGGACAGATCACGTTCCATCTGAAGACTTAATGCAGGAAACATTCACATATCCTTCAAAGACCATCACTTTGGCAATTCAATCAGACGTGTGACATCATTTAAGCCGAACAATAATGGAAAACAGTAAAACAAATAGATCGTTGCCAACAGGTCCGACAGATAATAAACCTGGTTCACTGGCCTCTGATTTACAGCACTGTAACTTCCAAACTGCATCACCCTGACGGATGAGATTAAATTAGCAGATGGTCATCAGCTCAAGCGGATTGGTTTCAGTTGGTGGTTGTGGTGGGAAGCTGTTTGCTAAGCCAATCCGTTTGACGGAGGAATCCTTCTAGATTACAATGAGAATCTGAACCGTTTCATGTAAAATTCATTCACTCGAGCAGGACGATAACCAGAATTGGAGGATATTTTTGTTAGATCAAATCGATCTGCATTAGCTTAACAGACTTAAAACAGGATCATCTAGTCTAACAAGATCACATCTAACTTAGCTAATGCGGATAAACATGAGATAGTTCAGCTTATACCGGCGGTGTTGGTGTCCATCGTCGTCGGTGTAGAAGTCACGAAGTCGATGGCGTCCTCAGTGATTACGCACCGCGACTTCCGGTTCCGGGCTGTTCTGCTTATGATGTCTTGCGTTTTCAGCAGAACTCATCATCTGGCCTCCTTATTTGGCCCCAAACTGTGCAATCCACTGACGTAGGAGATTACTAGCTCCAGATGCTCGGTTCTTTGGTTTCAGTATTCAGTTGGAGCTAAATGCCAACTTCTTTGGTTTCAGTATTCAGTATTCAGGTGGAAGTGGTGGTTTCAGTATTCAGTATCCGCGCCTTTGGTGAAACTCTAGCTCACTGGCACGTCATACAAATGCTAGATTTTTTCTTTCCCGCCGCTATTGGAGCACCACGCTTGACTATATATTCACCTGCATTTAAATTCTTGGTTCGGTTGTATATTTTTGGAACATTAGGAAATAGTTTGATAATATGTTATGAGCTCTTTTACAATTATATGGGGTTGGAGATTGTCCATGAATTTAACCGTGAATCAATTTATGGTTTAAAATGTGGACGGTTGCTTAAAGTAAGGCTTTATTGAGTTGTCAAGCTCACGCTTATTATTGTGTGTTTTAAGTAAAGCAATTTGCCCAGCCATGTTTTCTTGTAAATCTTTTCTCCTGCTACTACTTGGAAATCTTGTCTTGTTGCATCAATATTCTGTATTTATTTCTGTATAAATGAATTGTGGTTTTCAACTTTTTTTGTGAAAAAACTATGGGTTTCAACTAATAGCTAGGAGTAGTGTTAGTTCCTAACAAATTATGGTATAGGCCATTTGGCATTTAGCTCCAGTTCTGAGACCCAGGCAAAATTTAGATTTTATAGGATAAGTAAAGTTTTCTTTTGCAGAAGAGTATAATCCAAATTAATAACAAAATTAATAGAGGCAAGCCTTGTTTCTAAGAAAAAACAAGCTGGCCAACTGATTGGTCAATGGCTCAATGCTGAAAGCCACAAAAGGCTTGCAAGTGAATTGAAGAAGCATCACTAGGAAGTACGAAACTCCTGGGTCATGCGTGACCGTCAAAACCAGAAAGGATCAATGAAAATGACCCATCACTGGCTGCCCTAGATTGAAACACAAAAGGAGAACACTCTGATCCTACACAAGGACAGATCACGTTCCATCTGAAGACTTAATGCAGGAAACATTCACATATCCTTCAAAGACCATCACTTTGGCAATTCAATCAGACGTGTGACATCATTTAAGCCGAACAATAATGGAAAACAGTAAAACAAATAGATCGTTGCCAACAGGTCCGACAGATAATAAACCTGGTTCACTGGCCTCTGATTTACAGCACTGTAACTTCCAAACTGCATCACCCTGACGGATGAGATTAAATTAGCAGATGGTCATCAGCTCAAGCGGATTGGTTTCAGTTGGTGGTTGTGCTGGGAAGCTGTTTGCTAAGCCAATCCGTTTGACGGAGGAATCCTTCTAGATTACCATGAGAATCTGAACCGTTTCATGTAAAATTCACTCGAGCAGGACGGCAGCCAGAACTGGAGGATATTTTCTCACCTGCTTTGCACACTTGCTGCGTGACACATCCATGTTGCGGTCTCACACTGTTGTCACACGTGGTTGTGACAGATGGCATCTTTGGTAGGGCCCTGCTGTAATTGCAATTTGCAAGGCAATCTGTGAAGGGCAGCAATTTGCAATGACGCAACTGTACGTGCTCTGGGCTGCGTCCGATCCGAAGCAAATTGTGTCGAGATCAAGTGGTGTTAGATCAAAAGAGAATGAGCACTCCAATGTTGTATATTTATAACAACCCCCTTGTGCAGATAAGAATAATCAAATCAGTGCATTGCATGCTCTTTCTTGTTCATTTTTATGGAGGTCCCAGGAGCAACGTGTTGCCACCATTGATTAGCAAAAGCTGTGCTATGGAGCTAGACACAGATGTTTTTGGTCCCTTCTCCCTCCTCTCAGACAACAGTATGCCGACAAAGATCTGAACGAGCGGTCATTGTTCTTAACCTGTATATAACACTGTTATGTCGCTATCAGTAACCTTGTTCTAACCCAAAGAGGAGTGGCTATGGCTTAAGCTCCTTGTCATGGCCACTTTATTATCCATGAGCTGGCCGTGGCCAGATCCAAATCACACAGCCAGGGGGACAATCAAAGGCAATAAGGATAGATAACAAGTCACCAGTCCAGTGACTGATGGTCACCAGTGTTTTTTGTTTTTATAATTATTGAGATAGTGACGGCTGCTGAGAAGTTGAATGGCAGTTGGGCACAAGTCATCTACCTCTGTGACAAGTGTCCTAACTAGAAAATGAGTAAGATTTTTTAAAAAAGTATATACCCATTCAGCACAGTAGCACACATGGCAAAATACAGCAGGAAAGCTTGGCTTGCAAGCATCTACCTCTCTTCTGAAAAATCAAGCACAAAGCCCTTCTTTGCTCATTGCTTACATTACATGCCAGCTCAGTTCTGTACAATCATTCACACGCAACCCAATCAGGCACTCACTCACTCAGGGGGTAGAGACACTCAAATCTCAGTCGAAGAAGGAAAAAATAAAAAACTAAAATCGTATATGCAATCAGAACTCGAATCTCAAAACTGTGGTATATATCACGCTTTATGTACATCGCCGCAACACAAAAAAAAGGGGCTAGGGCGGTGTATTTGTCATCAGTTCGCCGTTCAGCTCAGTGTCCCAATTTGGATCCATTGTTCTCCTGAATCAAAGGCGGGAGGTCCATGTCCGCTATATCCACGTGCACCATCAGCTTGGCAATGTCGTCGACGGAAAACGGTATGCTGCAATCAGAAATGTAATCTTGCTGAGGATCAATGAATCATCAGGCAAATGAGATGGGGTTCAAGATTCAGGAAGAGAGGAAAGATTACCTGAAGTCATCATCTAGCAAGAATGAGTTGATGTCGTCGTGTGCGGATGGACTGCTAGAGCCCTCGGTCATCTTGGTACGCATGCTCAAAATGACCTGCAGTTTAGAGAGAATTTAGTCCAAGAACTGAACCGAGTGGAAGACTGGAAGTTTTTTTTTACATGAATCATGAATGTGTTGCAATGACTCACTTCTGATGGAATGCCCAGGGTTCCATACTTGTCGTCACAATACATTGTACTGATCCGGTACAATTGTTGCATGCTTAGCGCCTGTCGGTAGCATAGAACATGCCCAATTTTATCACTAACTTGAGTATGATTGTATCAAAAGCATGTAGTGGTTTGTAAGGTTCAGAAACTTACTGGGCAAAAGTCATCTGTGATCTCTGTGAGACTCCTGCTGTGCTTCTCTTCGAGTATCAAGAGTGTGACTGCTTGCCTGATATGCTTCAACTCATCCCAGGCAGAGCCAGCATACTGTTTACGGTTACAGGTGAAGAAGGTTAGCAAAGTGCTTTCTCAAAATTTATATAAAAAAGGTGTTTTCTCAAAGTTTTTTTTTAAGCAGTCTGAAGATGTCACCACCTCTTCAGTCAGCCAAAAGCACCAATGCTCTAGCTCATCCAGCCCAGCTTTGAGATACTCTCCATTACTGAACGAACAGCATTCACGCCGTAGCAAAAGACTACAATTGAACAAATCTTACATGAGTTCATTGAGCCAGGTTTGAAAAATGTGGACAGTAATAAGAGTGTACCTGTTAAACAATTGCACATTGATAAATGAAAAAACTTGAGTGAACAACTTGCATATCAGGAATGGAGGCACCTGCAATGCAACTAGGCTTCAGTGATGTGTGTCTTAAAGAACAGCAGTAGCTAATACTGAACTGTTGGAACATACATAATTGGATTTCATAACATTGAGAGAATTTGTGAGGATTTTGATGATGCTTTGCCAATGTGCCATGGAAGCTTGCTGTGCCAAATCTGTTCCTTGGGAACATGATCCTCTAGGGCTGACAACAAATGTTCTTGGTGCCTACAGAAGATTTTATGTCAATGTCTTAATTTCAGCAAAGATGGTTGAGAAATACAATATGAAGAATACTACCTGAATACAAAGGCTGAGGAGTGGGGACAGTTCCTTCTTCAAGTTATGCCTGATTATTCCATAGACCTTCTCCAACAGTGCTGTCAGTTGTTGCTTGAATGCAATAGCTGGATACTTGGCCTCAACCTGGTAAACTTCAGCTAGACCACTGATCAACCGTCCATCAGAAACTGGATGGTCAGGATGAATAGGATCTTGGTTTTCCTGGATTGAGATCAGACTTTAGAATGTCCAAGTGTAACAGCAAAATCACTTAGAGGTACTGAGAATACAGAGTTGAGTTTCTGCACATTACCTGTGGCACCTTCAAGGGTGATGCTCTTCGCCTCTGACGAGCCAAAGCAGCTACCCCATTGATTTTCAGTGTCCTTCGGAGAAGTACCAGCAGTGTGCATGAATTGGATAGCCAATACGCTAACGTTTCATTGTTATCTCTCCCCTAGCAGTCCAGAACATTAACATTATGTTTTCATTTCTAGTTAACTATAAAATTCATATGACCTGCCAGATACCTCCAGAGCAGCAGTGATCTTCTGAATAATCCGGTCAAAGACTGGGGTCCTTTCCTCTTCAAATGATTTCCAGTGAACCAGACATCTGTAGATGAGGTATGCAGCAATAGGCCTACCAATAGAGAAACCCAGATCTTCAGATAGACACTTGATCAGAAGCTCCTGAATATTTTGACATGTAACAAAAATGCTTAGAACACATGGCGTGAATGGCAAAACCACTAAAACTGAGAAGTTCAATCTAGTGTCATACTTGCTGTTGCTTCTCAGCTTCATGACCATCTGAGCTTGGTTGTTCAGCACTCTTCTCCTAGTTAGAAATTCATTATGTCAAGTCAGTAATGTATAAGAAGCCCACCAAAGTATTTATCAATAAGTGGCTGTAGGGCTGTAGGTTCATACATACATGGATATTACCCTCCCTATCCATTATGACGGGCTTCTCTGCACCATTTGGTTTTTTCTCATTATCAGGAGTTTCCTGTCAGCATAGATATACACAACTATCACTAGTTACTAGTGGGCATTGTAATCCGGCATGTAAAAGTTTGGAGATGCTAATAGCAGGTACCTGAATATTAGGTGCTTCACAGTTTTCGGTTGATGGTGACCTGATAGTAGGAATTGATGCAACAGCCTGTCGAAGCATTTTGTTTTCTTCATCTAGATTGGAAGCCTTCTCCTCCATCCTATATAACAACCGTCCAAAACGCCAGAATTTGCATCATGAATTCAAAGAAATGTGCAGTGTGCAACAAGGAGAGTATTAACCTTTTCAGAGAATCTTGCAACCGTTTGTTCTTAACCTCCTCAACTCCAAGCAGCCTAGCCAGTTTCTCATTCCTCAATTCAGCTTTAGCAAGCGCCTTCTTTGCGGCAAACACTTCCTTCATTTCAGCTCCCAGCAAATCCTGCGGTTGATTGAGTGTTTAGAGATCAGATTTCATATGAGACTATTCCACATTGCGCAATCTCTTATCTCTGTCTGAATTGAACTGGTATGAGTGAGAGACACCTTGAGGCGGTCAACTTCTGCATTCAGCGAATTAACCTTCTCGGTGTCCTCAACCATCACCACGGTCTCCTTGATCACGGGCGCCGCTTCCGATTCCGCTATCGCCTTCTTCGCCGCCTCCCTCTCGTTAACGGCCCTCGTCTCGGCGTCATTGACGGCCTGCTGGAGCACGTCCACCATCTCCCGCAGCCTGCACATCTCAGCCAACATCTCCATCTCAAGATTTTCCTGCACATTGCCCATGTATCAAGCAGAGAACAACAGCACCGGGCGGGGCACAATGAGGAGTTGAAGATGAGGTGAGGTCTGGACCAGTCTGAGCTTCCTGAGCTCCTTGCTCGCAATGCTCTGCCTCCAAGCGCGCTGGCAGATCACGGCGGCCCTCTTCGTCGTCAGGTAGCTCCACACCGCACGGTGCGCACGCCATTGCGCCTTTTTATTCGTCCCCGACACCACAAGAAATTAGAGTCCTCCATTACAAGAGTTTTCAAACATACTGTGCTGATGCTACAGATGATCACTGTGCTCTACCTGGATGCACGTAGCTGCTCTGATCTGCTTCCGGAGCGAGAGCTCACGGCGAGCCGCCATGGCCCTGACGGCGGCCTGCACGGTGACGGCGGCGGCCCGCAGCCGCAGCCGCGACGACTCCTTCCATGCCAGGTACCGGCGGCGCAGGCTCCTCTGGATGAGGAACGCCGCGAGGACGACGAGCGCGGGGCGCCCCGCGGCGTCCCAGCTCGCGAGCCTCCCGTACCTATGGACGAACGCCCCTGCGGTCGGAATCCGAAGCGCCGGCGGGTCGGATTGCGATCGAGCTCTTTCAATTCTGATCCTTGTACTAGGATGGATTGAAGCGGCGCGAGGAAAGAGATGACACTTACGGAAGAGAAGCTGCAGCCAGGCGATCAGGCGCCGCGCCGGGCTGTCCTGCGCGCGCGCCGCCCCTGCGACGGTGACCACGGCGGCGGCTTGCCTCCTCTGATCTCCATCCATAGGAGGCGGCGGCCTTGACCTCGACGGGGCTTCTGCTGTGCCCACTGCAGGGAAACTTGGGGATAGATCGGATGAGCGGAGAAACAAGTTTGGATCGGATAGGCGAAGCATGATCAAGCTGGTTACCGATTTGCTCATGAGCAGAGATCACGGCATCTTGCGGTTGGCATCTCTGCTTCCTGCTTCCTAGCTGGCTGGTTACTACTACCACTTTCCCTTCTGCTCTGCCCTGACTTTTTTTCTTCTCCCTTTTGATCTTGGGCGGAACAATGACATGTCACCCTCGAAAATTAGATGGGGACGGTGACATCAGAAGAAATGAATAAAATAGTAATTTTAAAAGCTAAATATCTGGTAGCCATTTCGTCTGAAGAAGTTTAGTTTAATTTGATGGCGCTGGCAGCGAAATCCGCAGCCCACAGGTTCAAAGACGGGCAGATTCTGTGTATCTTTGCATTATAAAGTATATATAAAATATAACGAGCAAATTAAAGCGCTGCACAAGTTCGTTGAGAATAGAGGAAAGAAAAGGAATAGTGGTAGGGCGAGCTGGAAAAGGTTTGGTCTGGCTGCCAAGTGCCAATGGCTGGAGAAAATAACGCATTTCGACTTGAATATTTTATTAAACTGATGCGACTGCGGTGGGCGGAGAGGTAGGCCTCACTCTTCTTCCACAGCTGGAAGGCATCGGAATAAATTAATCTTATTCCGTTTTTACGGTGAACATGATTGTATCTGATGATTATCGCGAGATTAATTAGGGGAGAAAAGCAACGTGCAGCCTACTACACATCCACTCTGTAAAGTGGGTCCGGGACAGGGGATGGGGGTGGGGTGGGGTCGAAGCCAGAGAGACAGTACAGCGCAGGTTAGGTGTAGTAGTACTGCGGAGGGGCCACTGTCCGGTGGGCCCGGAAACCGGAAAGGCGGGAAGGTAACGGAAATAACTAGCGGCCGGGCCGCCGGGCAGCTGTGGGCCTGTTTATTTCCCAGAAGTTCCAAAAAGTTACCCCAAATACACTATGTAAAAAGAAGATTCACCATTACATCAAAATGTCATAACATGCATGGAGTACTATACAGATGAAATCAAAAACTAACTGCACAGTTTTGTTGTACTCAGCGAGACGAACATTTTAAGCCTAATTAATCAATTTTTGGACAATTTTTTTGCACATACAAACGAAAATGCTACAGTGACGCAATGATTAAGAAGAGACATCCAACTCCCAAATTCAACCTCCCAATTCTCCATCTAGGGCCTTGTTTAGTTCCAAAATTCCACTCCCAAATTTACTATGCAAAAAGAAGATTCTCATCACATCAAAATGTCATAACTTGCATGGAGTACTAAATATAGATAAAATCAAAAACTAATTGCACAATTTTGTTGTACTCTTCGAGATGAACATTTTGAGCTTAATTAATTAATTTTTGGATAATTTTTTGCACATACAAACGAAATTCTACAATAGCGCAATGATTACAAAGAGCCCTCCAACTCCCAAATTTGGGAACTAAACACCACCTGAAACGAAGTCCGGTCGACTTGAATATTTTATTAAACTAATGCGACTGTGGTGGGAGGAGAGGAAGGCCTCACATCTTCTTCCACAGCTGGAAGGCATCGGAATAAAATAAGGTAATGACTCATTCATAATATTATGCTGTGTATGTCTGTGGACTCAAGACCGTTTTAAATTGTTGTTTACAAATAAATAAAGAGAACTCGGTGTTAAGATATGTTCTGGTAGGTTGACGGTTATCCCGTCCGTATCTTGTATAGGAAGTAGTTGGACGTGGATACGATCTCTTTCTTGTTCTTGTGTACAGCTTGTTCCCAAAGATATAAGCCACACGCTAGGGGCTGTTCCTAGCTTATATTAACACGAAGTTGTGTGCCTGTTCACCCATCTTCACACTCAGTTTTTTCAAAGGAGAAAATATAGTGTATTTACTAATTTCTATCAACATGTAGGACACAGTTCTTTCATAGTTACATTTATAACCCATTCATATTGAAGGATTTGAAAAAGTATCCTCTCTTGAGATGCTAATAATGGACGTCGTTGATAAGCTCTACCTTTTGAGAAGCAAATGAAGGCTATCTGTAATACTGCAAAGGAAGCACGAAGTTTGGCAAAGTTAGCATGTCTTTTGAAACATGGAGGATACAAATACAACTATACCAGATGCAAGAAGTTATCCAATTTCTGTCCAGTAGCTGAAATCAGAAATCAATCATGAATCATGGTACAACAAAGTTGCTCAATGATGTCTCAGGGAGAACACCTTTTGTCATGGAGTCAATTTCGCATGGCAAAATGGGCCGCCATTTTTTTTTATCTGCAGGAAAAAAGCCCCCCACTATCCCTCTGCAATCAGTTAGGAAAGTACATTGATGTCGTCTAATAGGCGGTCCGCGGTCTCATGCAGCGACACTAATTTTGAGACGACTTATCAGACAACCTGTACAATATACAATAGATTGTTGTTTTAGTTATCTCATAGCAATATAAAATCCCTTAATTTGTGGAAAAATAAAGAAATATTATTAGTTGCATGGCAACAAAACTCGTATAATGATGGGGGAGTTGTCTCATGGTCCTAAAATTTAGGTATGAGGCGGTTATTTCACGAAACAACGGCTTCATTCTCTCACTTCGGTCGCTTTCTCTCCTCCGTATCATCAAAAATTCTACGTGGCATGACGACAGTCGCGTAGGATTTTTGATGATAAGTCCTCACCACGAGGGAGTCACGTGTGTATAGCTGGGTTAGCGAGATTCCGTCCAGGTTAAAGGAATTAGCTACCAGGGAGTCGCTTTGCACAAAAACGCTTGTAATATTGTACCCTCAGACAAAGGGCGACGTTCCCGCGAAAAAAAGTTAATTGGATATATGCCATTATTATTTTTCTTTTTTCTGAGATATGCCATTACAATTCATCTATTCGCAAATATGCCATACAATTCGATGTTTGTTTGAGATGTGTTATTTTCTACGTCTTCTGTGGCTTTGGGCCCGCCTGCAGGTCACCATACATTCGTATGAACCAAAATACCCCTCATGCGGGCCCCATATGTCATCCCCTCTCTCTTCCCTTTCTTCCCCAAACCATCCCCACTTAAGTCCATTGCTGAGTCCTCCGCCACCGCGTCGCTCCTCCTCCGCTTCCTCCCCGCGCGGTCGGGTGTCGGGAGCAGCGGCAGAGGCACGGGGGTGGGCGCGGATGGGCATCGCCGAAGGCGCGTGGACGGGCAGCAGAGGCAGAACAGCGTGGCAGTGGGGCAGCTCGGCCCCGGCGGAGCTCACGGCCGCGGCGGGGCGCAGCGCGTCGGCGGCGGGTGGAGCAGCGTGGCAGAGCGCATGGCCGCGGCGGCGGGCGGAGCAG
>OAMR01000067.1:2811805-2827276 GCA_900205405.1 Echinochloa crus-galli
GCAGAGCAGCGCAGCGGTGGGCAGCTCGGCCCCGGGAGGTCGCGCCCACGGCGGCAGAGCACGCAGCGGCGGAGCTCATGGCCGCGGCGGCGGGAAGCTCGCGCGGGCGCAGCCGCGACGGCGGGGCAGAGCGGCGCGGCGGCGGCAGCGCGCGGCGAGCAGGGCGCAGCGGGACGGCGTGACGGTGGGCACTGCAGCGCAAAGGGGGCGAACGGCGGCGGGCCGAAGCAGCGGCGACGCGGCACCGAGGCCAGAACTCGCTGGGCTGGTGCTCGCCGCCCCTCACCACCACTTGCTCCCTATGGGCGGAGTTCGCCGGCAGGCCACCGCGTCCGGTTCGGTGCTCGGCCTCCCTGGACGACAGGAGGTTGAAGATAACATGATGTCCGGGTCCTACACGTCAGCGAGCGGGGAGAAGAGAGGTAGAAAGGGTATTTTTGACTATACAAAAATACGTACACTTCTGAGTGGATCTAAAGGAATGAGAGACGAATTAAGAGCATCATATACATACAGAATGACACATATCAAACAAACATCGAATTGACGAATTGTAATGACATATTTGCGAATAGACTAATTGTAATGACATATCTCAGAAACGGAAAAATTGTAATGGCATATATTCAATTAACTCAAAAAAAAAACTCCTAGAAAATGCATTTTGGTTGGGTTCTCCATAGTTCCATCTCCTTCCTCAGAAATGCATTTTGCTTCGAACAGGAACACAGTTACACAGCTCATATAACAATAATTATATACTATTACTACGAATTTGGTGATGTACATCAAAAGTATTATATAAGCTCCTTTCTGAAGGAATTTCCGCATGAATTTATATATTTTCAAATTTAATACAAAAGTAATGCATATTGTTGTCAATATAAATTCATCGATGAATACGGAGATGCACTGCCATTTTTTTCACACAGTTTGGCAATCTATGTTTATTGAGATTTTGTAATGTGAAATATCATAGATATGGAAGGAATTTTCCTATCAACAAGACTTGGGTTATCCGGACCTTACGTATAGTTGAGGTAGTAATTTGGACATTTTCGAGAAAAACAACATACAAAATGTGTCAAAAATTGCATCACGCTGTGTTTCTTTATGTTTTTGTTACGATAGAATCACGTATTTTTCAAAGTTTGGATAATGTGGTTGCTGGTGAATTTACAGAATTTCCAATTTGGTGGTGTTGTGGGAAATGGCGAATTGGAAAGGTGTACATGATTATATACTACTCCGTACTTTATAGTACTAACTGTACACATTTTGAATATCCATAATGCATGCAAAGCTACATGCTGCGCGTGGGCGACGCCAAGTTCATTCACCCTGGTGAATTGGCACCAGGGTTCCAGAACAAATTACAGTGTTGTTTATTGCTTTCTTGAAAATTTGATGTCTGCTATAGTGCTATATAAATATCTTCTCTGATCTAGCCTTGCCCCTGATGCTGGGTGTAAGCCAATGAAAAGAAGATACCGAGGTGGTGTGAAATTTAGCAGCGTGGCTAGGTTACATTGTACCTGAGGAACATTCAGTTAGGACAAATGAAAATGAACTATTGAACATGCTCTGCTCATAACACGATCATATCAGATTATAACGGGTGGTAAAATGTAATGACCATGGTACTCCAAACTACAAATACTTTCCCTTCTCTTAGTAAAGCAAAAGATACAGAGTTCTCATACTCATCCGCGATGAAGAAGTACCTATGCCGCATACACCAGAGTGCTCCTACTTTATATGTGTATATATTATTTATTCCTAAGGAGGATTCTTATCATAGACCTTCTAAATTAATTCTCATATGTAGTAGCCTTCAGATATCTTGGCTTGGCTTCAGTTTACTCAGTGTCATTGCAACACTTTGGATGATCCCTCCCTAAATTAGGACGGGGGGATGCGGGGTGGCCGCACGAATGCCGGCACAGGGCTGACGAACTTTGCTTCCTCTGCACTCGTGTAAATGTTTCCTTCGTTTCCTGCATCAACTGAAAAGAACATCAGAGTTGAGGTGATCAGCACACTTGCATAACCTGTTTTCACATGGTATTTGTGAAAGTTCTTTCTATAAGAATAAACGATAAAAACAAGGAAACATTTCAATTGGAAACGCCTAAGCAGTGAATTAAAAACTGTAGAAAGGTCCGGCGACGCAAATAATCCGTCTGAACTACAAGGGATCAGATCTTACCGGCACTAGCTTGAAGCTTAGTATCGGACGGCTGCATGCCACCAGGTGCTCCTCCCCTCATGCCGTTCATCCAACCAAGGCCCAAACCGCGCCTGAGCGGCACGGCATGTCCAAGCTCGCCACTCACAACTACAAGCAGAATCAGAGCAGCGAATGCAAACTTGGACATCATTCTTCTCTTAGTTCTGTATGGTAACACGCTGAAAGATTGGGTTGGAGGGTTCGCTAGCTATGTGGTATATATAGGTGGAATTTCATGATATAGCTGGACAGCTAGGCAAAGTCATTGATCAACATGGGCCCTGTTTAGTTCCCGGTCACATCATCGAACTTCTAAAAATTCTCTCTCCAAACTTTATTATTCACCTATCACATCAAATCTCTCTCCTCATGCATGGAGTACTAAACATGGGTAAATAATAAAACTAGTTACATGGTTTTGATGTACACGACGAGACGAATCTTTAAGCCTAGTTAGGTCATAGTAGGACAATGTTTACCACAAACAAACGAAAAGTGCTACAGTGTTCGATGTGACTTTTTCACTCCACTTTTCACCTTTTTTTCAGTAACTAAACACCCCATGTTGTTTTCTAGGGAATGAAAAGCATAGGGGGAATCAATATCTTGTAGAGTCGTAGGTACCTTGTGCTATCATGAGCAACGTCAATCTTGAAGCAATTCTTCATTAAATGCCTGCTGTAGAATTGGAATGGCGTCCAAGATTTATGTTCAGAGAAATTTGAAGGGAGCAGATGTTACAATGCCAGCGTGACAGAAATCTTGCCTAGATAGCTGGAGGAATTCTATCCATTTACTAAGTCTCTGCCTCCTGGGTGCTCTTCAGCAGGGCCATCTGAATTTCAACCATGATTAATCCATGTCCTGCCCTCTCTATATGGTTCATCATAGCTGTACAACTTATCACTCTACAGACTTTGTCCATTCCAACTTGTTGCCGTTATTATGATGCAGAAGTAGTATAAAATACCGATTTTACATATGACCAAGAAAACTGGCACTACAACAGATATATGACGTGGAGTGATTCGCTGCTTGTATCACCAGAAACAAAATTAAAACAAAACGTTCGTGGTGGGTGACCCTGGTTGCAGTTACACGTGGTGCTTTATATTTTCATACTAGTAGTTTTGAGTTCCCAGTCTATATATATGCCTGAAAAATGAAGTTCTGAATTTGCCAAAATTCTGCCTGCTACGCTTTTTTATTAGCAAATTCATATTAATGTATGCGCAGCAGATGTGCAATAGATGTTTTTGAAGATTATGTAATGTATGTAGGTTTAATCTCTGAATCTCAATAGAAGTTCTAGTTCTTGTTTACTGTTAGTTAATATGTTACTTCTAACTAGGCAAAAGTAGCACTCTTATTTAGGCACAGTGTTATTCTTGGTTAGGCAAAGTACTACTCTCAGTTAAGCAAAGTAGTGTTATTAGTTAAGAAAATTACTATTATTAGTTAGGCAAAGTAGTATTCTTCAGTTTAATTTAGTAGGCTAATTATTATTCTCAGATATAACAATAGGTGCTTCATGTGTTGTTTAGATTAACATGAGCTTCTTTTTTCATTCTATATGAGTTTAATCCACTGGCAAATTGATTTAATTCATATTTGTTTGTGTTAGTTGCTAACAAGGCTAATCATATGGCATGATATAGAAAATTTATTTATTGTATTAGGACTATAAATTCGCCCTTTCATGTTCCACTTTTAGTTGATCGGATTCGATACAAAACTAGGAATATTCATCATTCATTCCAACCATCCTTAGTCAGTGCTATATGGGGCGTCTCCAATTTTGACAAACCAGACATCTTCATTGGATTCATTTACATGCAACCTATGCTAAATAAATAAGCAAATTATTCATATCAGTTAAGCATTTTTGTGTTATGCATTTTAGCAAGTTCAGTAGGTAATAAGGTAATAATGTGGTTCGGAACTGCACAACGACTGCACAAATTTTTTGCATGTGTTCTTCAACAAAAACTGCAGAATTAGCAGGGTGCTCCATATCTCTTTCACTGTAGCTGAGCTTATTATATCAATAGAAAGAGAAGCAATCTTATAGGACTAGGTTACACATTAATAACCAGTAATTTATCTGTCAACTAGAATGCATTTTTTATCTTTTTTGTTAACAAAATATTGTTTCAGCATAAATGAAGCATCAAATATTTTTGCATGCATACTACCAGATTTTTGTGTAGATTGCCGAGCAAATCTAGTGTGCAATTATTTATAGCCCACCTACTCTAAATCTGTGCTTCATGCTGCATTCATGATCGAGTTTATTTGATGCATGATCGAGTTCGCTTCTCTTGCACCGGTGTATCCTATACGCTATACCCTTCCACTAATCCCAACCGCCCCCTGCTAATCTAGGATTCATGAGGATGCACGCAAATCTAGAAAAGCAAGCAGCCTGTTTAGTTCTTCAGAGTACGTATGTATTCAAACAAAGAAACAAAATTACTGTTATTATAATTTTGTTCTTAAGGTCTAGAACTCAACTTATGATCTAACTCAAGTTTCCGCGAGACTATTGACTGTGTTTGAATCTGACCTGATTTAGTGAGGTTCACCAGCATGGTTGAGAATTTAATTTGTAAAAGAGACCAGCGTATCTAAACTCTGGGATAAAAGCAAATGCAATGGTTTTTTATTTTGTGAAATTGGTACCGAACACTTTGGAAACTGAAGCTCGGTACTTTTTTTTCTGTTACTGAATTGATGTTTTTTTCCCTTTAAGTATAGATTGTAGCCAGATTGTTTATATTCTTTTTGTTATAGGAGATATTGTTCTAGGTTAAGTTGGTGCCTCCATCAGAGCCTTCTACTCAGCGGAGGAGGCTTGTGGTGTAATGGACTTGGTAGCGCCGGATATCACCACCTGCGTATACCCTGAGTACAGCTGTGATTAAAACTGGTGAGGACATTGTTGTTCGTGTACCCCTTCCATTCAATTTACCTCATCTAGGACAAGTTGCTTGGCACCGGTAAGCGACTCTCCATCGTGATCTCTACCTCATGTAGGTCAACAACAACGGAAAGTATCTCTCTGGTGAGTGCTACATTAGGCCATGTCCCGACGGTGAGGACCCACATACCAGGTCTATAGGGAAAAATACGTCGATGATTTTGTGATATCAAACAAAAAGTGCACTTTTCATATGGTTTCCTCCGCTTTCACCAACAAAATCCTTATCCGCCTTGTGCATACACCCACGCGCGTGTCGCGCGGCCCACCTTGCTATTAGTTAAATATGATAATAGATAATATTACTTTGAGTTGATCAAGTAGCTCTGCATTAGCTTTTTAAGTTTCAAATTTCTAATTGTTTTAATTTTTTATGATTTGTATGAGAGTAATATTGATGTCATGGTTAATGACTTCGTATATAGTCTGGAGACGTTAAGAGAATATTTGACAATGGTGATATAGATTGGATTGTATGAGGGCAAGTACAACAGTGTAGACAGCTTGCTGTCTTTTTAGCCAAACAGACAGCTTAAACAGACAGCTTTATACAATGGGTTGTATGTTTGGCTGTCTACAGGGTGTTTAATTCATTCTTTGACACACCAATCATAATGATCTAGTGCATACTTGATCTTTATAGTCATTTTATTGCATATATAAGACAATGCATGATACATCAGTTCAGCACACGATTTCAGTTCACATGACCCTTCAAGTTTACACGTTTCAGATCACAAAAATCAGTTCACGATTTCAGTTCACATGACACAATAGGCAAAAAAAAAACAATGCACACTAGAAACGATGGCCTCCAGAGACCGCATCGCCACCAGAGCTCCAGCAATCAGGCACTTGTCCCTAAACCCAAACCTGAAACTTTCATATGTGAGCAGCAGAAGTTTGAACTGACACATTCTGAAACTAAATTCTGATGTGCCACTTAATGAAATTGAAGTAACTTGAAGCTGGGAACAATAGCCAAACATTTCATGTTCTCACGACATTTCACAAAAAAATAAAACAAAGATACAGACAAGGCACTTCACTTGATCAGTTGATCACTCAGCAAAATAACAGCAACCAATAGACAAGTGAGACTCCACAGCACTATTTGGCACTATAGCCATGCTGCCACTACTCAGAGCACTTCTAACTGAACAGAGACTGAAGATAATCTGTTAAGAAAATTAATAATTTCAGAACTGACACTGAACTTCATAAATGAACAGCTAACTTTCAGAGATGACACAACAACAGATTTAAGCCACAAATTTATCAGCACACCATCATCAAGTTCACATGACAGTTCACTTGATGAGCAATCTGATGTCTAATTACTGGGTCAGCTCTGCTACTGCAAACAGATGGCTGACAAACCTGATCTGCTATGGCTAAACCTGATCTGTTTCTTCAGTACAACACCAAGCCAACTAATCTGCTATGGCTAATCATGGATTCACCTCCAAATTTTGCAAGTTCATCACACAAGTAAAAATGAGAGTGAGTACCATGTGGCAGGATCTGAAGATTGAAATGCCACGTCAGTTCATCTCTTGATGTTCACACGACATTTGACAAAAAGAAAAAATAACAAAGACACAGATAACCCATCGCCACCGGAGACCCAAACCTGACGGCTTAACTTGACAGCAGACACTTGACAGCACACAAAAAGAACATCACAAAATCTGACCACATAAATTAGCACCAAAAAAACTGACGGCATAAACAGCCACTTGATCAGCACACCATCCTCAAGTTCCCCAAACTCCCAAGACCTGATAAACATTGCAAAGTTTCAGAAACATTCAGAGAATACTTTGTGACCATGAAAGGCAAGTAGAGGACAATGGCAGCAGTTACCTAATGGAAAATTGAGGCAAAGCAAATGGAATTTTAGCTTGTACAATTCATCTTATGGCATATCTTACATAGCCCGTGGTGGCTTGAATGGGGCAAACTGAAAGTTTGCAAAGCCACCATGAGGTTGAGACAAATGAGGCTGCATCAAGTTTGTGAAGCCATTTTATTTCTTCAGGCACATTTTTTCTTAACTAGCACCATGGCTTAACTAAAGGTAGTGTATGCTTTAACTAGCCCATGGGATAAATATGAACCCAATATCATACTAGCTTATTGAATACCATTCTCAAATACTCCCTCCGTTCTGAAAAACCTGACGTTTAGGACAAGGTTTGGGTCAAACATTGGGAATATAAATCATCAATACCTTTTAGATTATTGAGTTTACAAATGTGAAAACTATAGAATAGATTTATCTTAAAAAATACTTTTATAAAAGTATACATATATCACTCTTTGATAAATATTTTTAGAATAACAAGAGATCAAAGTTGTGTTTTGAAGACCGTGTCGCTGTCCTAAGCGTCAGGTTTTTCAGAACGGATGGAGTAATAAATTGCATAATCTGGAGCATCTAGACTGAGATAATTGCCAATATCTGGACCTTTACAGCTTACTGAATTACTGAATACCATTCTCAAATTGTAAATTGCATAATCTGGAGCATCTAGATTGAGATAATTGCCAATATCTGGACCTTTGCAGCTTACTGAATGCCTCAATCAACACATATCCTCTAACTAATCCAGAGGCGCTGCTTGGCTCGAACCCCTCTGGTCCGGCGCCGCCGCACCTCCCGCCCCGGCCTTCCGCATCTGCGCCCCCGTCGTTGCTTTTCGCACCGCTGCAGCTCCCTTCCACTTTGGCACCGCAGCACCTCTCCGCTCTCGAGCTGCCTCCGCCTTGAGGAGCTCTTGCGCCGCCTGCGTCGCAAGCTTCTCCTCCTTTCTCATGGTGGACGCTACCGCCACTAGGGTATCGATTTTGTTGGAGGAGATGGGCTATTTGTGGGCGGAGCAAGGCACCCGAGCAGGGGATTTGGGGAGGATTGAGCGAGCTGCGTTGCCGCGAACGAAAATCTCAGCCCGCGCCCGCGCGCCCTCGCGCACCGGATCCATGCTGCCGTCGACGACGGGCAACGAGTGGTACAACGCGCGTCGGAGTCGGTGTTTCGCTTTGGAGCACGCGCGCGTGCCGTCGATGAACCAGACGACGACCTCGCCTCGATCCGATCGCGCGGGGGTGTTTCTGCAAAAAAATTTATGCATGCCGACGGCAAACAACAGCGTTGTACGTGTCCTGAGGGCCCATTTCAAAATTTGCCCCCCCCCCCCCAGAGTGCCAGGCAGGACCGGCACTCGTTCACATACTAGAACATTCGGCGCGCGATGCGCGCCCTACCATTTGAACAATTAAATGCAAGTATCATAAAGCAGTAAAAGGAGACAATCTATATGCATGATCTAAGATAGATTGAACACAAATCCATCACATATGAATGATCACATCCGTAGAAGCACATCATCAACCGGCAACATAGGTGTCTACAAGTTGTTGGAAAAGTGCCCTCATACAAATCCTCATCAGAGATATGGAACAAATGGTATAACAAAATCACACCACATTTGTTTTCCCAGCACGGTGGTCATCCACGTACTCAAACTCACCAATGTAACCTACAAAATGGAACATTAATCAGGAACACACGGAAATAAGCAAGTGAAATGGAGCATACAACTGAGCACTACCCATGACGCCGCATGACCATCAAGAACTTGATGATAACCTTGGATGACGGCCCGATCATGACCTGCCTTTTCCCTTCTTCTCAGCATTGTACATGGACTTCAGCGCCTCGTTGAGCACACTGACCCTCACCATGCTGACCTTACCTGAAGGGGCCAAAAACTGATGTAAGTCCCATAGTGTACGGAGTAGCATAGGAAATAACCATTTTTTACATCTATTCAACACAATCATTGGTAAAAGGAAAAATAACAAGTAACCATGTCAATGTATCAGTGCAAGATGAATATAGGTTACCAATTCAAACAGACAGTCAACTAAGACAGAAGCACCCAATCATAAACAAAGCTACAGAAGCACTCCGTATAGTGATCACCACCGTTGGTTTTACAGATATCACTAAGTATACTAAATCTCATATTGTATTTCATCATGCAGAGTACTGAAATTATCCTTGTATTAAAATATTAGATTACAACTTGCTTCTTGAACAATAAAGAAACACAACTGTTATTGCCTGCCCACAGGATCAACCAAGGCAAGATTTCCCCAAAGAACTTGGTGGACAAATTGGCCTTTCTGCTTATACTTTATGATAATCTGAGTACAACATGTGACCTTGACAAAGAAAAAAGAAGAATAAATGATGGTTTATCATACAGAAACCTGAAACAGTTATGTCTCTCTGACCAAATAGAGTTAAGATCATAAGAACAGATAAAGTTATGCAGTAGCTGATAAATCATGTGACCTTTATCTGTTACAATCTGCCTTCCTCAAAGCTTTACCTTAGATTGTAAAACAACTACTGCAGTAGCTGGTAAAGCATGGGACCTTTCGCATTATGATTTAAGTGCTACCATATTTATATCTGAACTATATGCATCAATATTTGATATAACTTGTTCTAACCTGGGAACACTAAAATCATAGGCGGTATCATCATCCCTTCGATCTCATATTCATAATCATCATTTCAATTATCTCAGACTGAGTTATATGGCAGGTCAATTATTTTGTCCAGTAGCATGAACAGCAGATTGATTTATAAAAAGAAAAAATAACAAAGACACAGATAACCCATCGCCACCGGAGACCCAAACCTGACGGCTTAACTTGACAGCAGACACTTGACAGCACACAAAAAGAACATCACAAAATCTGACCACATAAATTAGCACCAAAAAAACTGACGGCATAAACAGCCACTTGATCAGCACACCATCCTCAAGTTCCCCAAACTCCCAAGACCTGATAAACATTGCAAAGTTTCAGAAACATTCAGAGAATACTTTGTGACCATGAAAGGCAAGTAGAGGACAATGGCAGCAGTTACCTAATGGAAAATTGAGGCAAAGCAAATGGAATTTTAGCTTGTACAATTCATCTTATGGCATATCTTACATAGCCCGTGGTGGCTTGAATGGGGCAAACTGAAAGTTTGCAAAGCCACCATGAGGTTGAGACAAATGAGGCTGCATCAAGTTTGTGAAGCCATTTTATTTCTTCAGGCACATTTTTTCTTAACTAGCACCATGGCTTAACTAAAGGTAGTGTATGCTTTAACTAGCCCATGGGATAAATATGAACCCAATATCATACTAGCTTATTGAATACCATTCTCAAATACTCCCTCCGTTCTGAAAAACCTGACGTTTAGGACAAGGTTTGGGTCAAACATTGGGAATATAAATCATCAATACCTTTTAGATTATTGAGTTTACAAATGTGAAAACTATAGAATAGATTTATCTTAAAAAATACTTTTATAAAAGTATACATATATCACTCTTTGATAAATATTTTTAGAATAACAAGAGATCAAAGTTGTGTTTTGAAGACCGTGTCGCTGTCCTAAGCGTCAGGTTTTTCAGAACGGATGGAGTAATAAATTGCATAATCTGGAGCATCTAGACTGAGATAATTGCCAATATCTGGACCTTTGCAGCTTACTGAATGCCTCAATCAACACATATCCTCTAACTAATCCAGAGGCGCTGCTTGGCTCGAACCCCTCTGGTCCGGCGCCGCCGCACCTCCCGCCCCGGCCTTCCGCATCTGCGCCCCCGTCGTTGCTTTTCGCACCGCTGCAGCTCCCTTCCACTTTGGCACCGCAGCACCTCTCCGCTCTCGAGCTGCCTCCGCCTTGAGGAGCTCTTGCGCCGCCTGTTGATTCCGAGAAAACCGAAGGACTATTTTGCAAAGCTGCCAACGCGGCACTGGTCGACACGCGTCCTGTTTTTCGCGTGAGTTGCGGGGAGGAGAGCAAAGCGGGGTGGTCTTTAATCAAGCTGATGACACCGCCACCAAACTATTCCCCTTGTGCATGTGGAGAAAGGAAACTGAATCCTATTGCATTAAGGTCACGGCCATTAGGGGCAGTAAAAGGTCACGGGTCATTAAGTCACGTATTTTTTTTGTTTTTCTTCAAAGCGTCCATTCAACAGCTATATATATAATTTCTCGGGTGTTACACTAGGTTAGTGGTTTTGGTTTGGGATTAGTGTCGGACCTTAGGACCGGCAATCCACCTGGGGGTACCCGAGTGGTTGATTTGTAGGCGGGGCGATTGATGAACTAGGGACTTGATGGTACACAGGAGGCACTGATTTAGACAGGTTCGGGCTACCCGGAGGTATAATACCCTACGTCCTATGTCGGTGGCGTCGTTTGTATTGCTGGAACCCGGCCAAGCTTCAGGAAGCTAGGACGAGCGTATGGTTTACAGGATGTGGTTTACAGGGTGTGTTGCGATGCCCTCGTGGGGGTGCCCTAGGCCGCTTTATATAGGGTAGCGGGCTAGGGTTTACAAGTCGGTTTCCATCTAAACCTACTTGACTCCGACCAGGACTCTAATTCGGGTCGGTTACAACTGGAATATCCCTGGATATCCGGACGAGCCGCCCGCCGGGTCGTTGTTTACTTGTTCATCAAGTCAGGGAGCCCGTATAGGCCACGTAGGGGTCGGCTCATGGGCCTGTCAGAGGTGGGCCTTGGCTGCTGTGGTCTGGTCTGACAGTGGGCCTAGGGGTACCCATATCCCACAAGCCCCCGAGCAACGTGCAGGCGCGTGCTGAACTGCTTGACGAAGTGCCGAGGCCAATGAGGTCGGCCGAAGATGCTTCTTCATGTAGTCGGCACAAGGGTGGGCGGTGCTCAAAAAAGAGAACACCCAACTTCGACGCCGAGTCCTTCGAGGTAGTCGTTCGGTCCTCATGAGGGCCGAGTACAGGGCGACGATTAGAAGCACTGTATACAGTAGCCCCCGAGCGTTGGGTTGGTTAGTATAAGCGAGCCAAGGCTCAAAAAATAACTAGACAACATGTTGCCCAGGAGTTGGTGAAAGCGTGCTACCACCAAGGGAACTTTCCGAGTTGTGGGGCTTACTTAGTCAAATTGACTGAGTTCTGGATGGGTGAGAGCATGCTGCCACCAAGGACAGCCAAATTGGCTGAGTTGTATGTGGGTGAGAGCATGCTGCCACCGAGGAAGGGGCCAAAATTTTACTGGCACCCGTGACTCAACAGTATGTTGATAAGGATGGACCGAGCCGGCCCGGTCAAAAGCTGTCGTTACTGGCTATGCGCCTATGCGGGAATCTCGCTGATGAGCATGCTCAGTCAAGGGCTGTGATGACCGCCTGCCCAAGGAAAAGGCGAAACGCATGCGCATCCTTTCCCAGGCACTGTGATGACTCACGGGCCACCGGATCCACGATTCCAGGGCGTCTATAAATAGGTACTTCGGCGTAGTTCACCACCAGGGTGCCTTGTAGTTGTTAGCCACCATGCAGATATTGAAAGTCCTCCTTCCTGAGAGTGTTGTAGACGAGGGTAGAATAAGGCAAGGTACATGCCTTGGCGTTCGCCATTGATGCCAGAAGAAAATCATCGAAGAGTGGTGCAAATGCTACGGGAAAGGAGCCGGACATCGCGCTTCTGAAAGGCAGGAGAGGTGCCTATTTCTTGGTGGGACCGGATGAGGAGGCTACGGTAAGTCTTCTCTTCGTCGGGAGACCAGCGAATGACGCCTAACTGATGGCTGATTTTGCGGGCCCATCAAGGACGAGCGAGCGCGACCTGAGCCTGGGCTCAGGGGTGCTGATGCCGAGTCCTTACTCCTCTTCAGCAATGCAGCCACGAGGTCCTTCAGTTGGTGTGATGCCACAAGGAAAACGTCGAGAAAGCTGTGGACACTGCTTCCGGTGATTGTGTGCTGACCACCTAACTGAAATGGTTCAAGAGCCTAATAGTAGGGGGCTCATATTTGAGAGAGAGCAAAATAATTTTGCAAGCTTGGTTAAAAATAATTGGACATATGCTGAAATTTTTACGTAGGATGAATGTAATTGGTAACTTTTATCAATTTCACTCCTTCTAGAACATCTCCAATTATTTAGACTTGGCTTGGTTCTCTTGGAACGCGCCGAGTCGTAGTCCGGCGCCCAGCCCTCGAGCTTGCGAGGGACTTGGCTTGGTTCTCTTGGAACGCGCCGAGTCGTAGTCCGGCGCCCAGCCCTCGAGCTTGCGAGGGACTTGGCTTGGTTCTCTTGGAACGCGCCGAGTCGTAGTCCGGCGCCCAGCCCCCGAGCTTGCGAGGGACTTGGCCTGGTTCTCCTGGAACGCGCCGAGTCATAGTCCGGCGCCCAGCCCCCGAGCTCGCGAGGGACTTGTCCTGGTTCTCCTGGAACGCGCCGAGTCATAGTCCGGCGCCCAGCCCCCGAGCTTGCGAGGGACTTGGCCTGGTTCTCTTGGAACGCGCCGAGTCATAGTCCGCCGCCCAGCCCCCGAGCTTGCGAGGGACTTGGCCTGATTCTCTTGCACCACCTAGGTGGTTCATCAATTGTCGTGTAGGTATATTAAAGCCTGTCCGGCGCCCAGCCCCCGAGCCTGCGAGGAACTTGGCTTGGTTCTCTTGGAACACGCCGAGTCGTAGTCCGGCGCCCAGCCCTCGAGCTTGCGAGGGACTTGGCTTGGTTCTCTTGGAACGCGCCGAGTCGTAGTCCGGCGCCCAGCCCCCGAGCTTGCGAGGGACTTGGCCTGGTTCTCTTGGAACGCGCTGAGTCGTTTGAAATGGAAGCATATCCGCTCCGTCAATTTCGGATCCGGCGGATACCGTATCGCCACTCCCGCGGATTCCGTCCGTTAGTTTCGAAGCCGTTAGGTTAAGGCGACGCCTTGCTATAAATATGCGACCAAGGACGCCATCGTCGTCATCCCCCGTTGTGCCGCACCCTTCATCTTCCTCGCCCTACTCTCTCTCAGCCCGCCGTTTGACAAGCGCGTTTCCCGAGGCCATAGAGCGTTTTTGCTCCCACTTCATTCGTTCCCTTCCTCCTTCAACCAAGCACAGCCATGGCTGACGACGCCGCTGAGCGCGCTGCTCTGGAGGCCCTGGCGGCGGCTGGGGTGCCGCCGGAGGCCGAGCAGGAGGCGGCCTGGGGGAAGACGAAGATGACAATGGAGCGTCTCGAAGATTTGGCGAACCGCGGTGTGCTCCCCGCGAAGGAGACCTTGGCGTGGAGCCTGCCGGGGAAGGAGAAGAGGCTGTTCGAGAACACCGGCGAGGTGGCTGTCTTCGCGCACTTTGTTGAGCGCGGATTTAGCACGCCGTCCGGCGATTTCTTCCGCGGACTGCTGCACTACTATGGTCTGGAGCTTTCTCATCTTAATCCTAATGGGATTTTTGATATTTCATTCTTCATCTACCTTTGTGAGGCTTTTCTTGGAATCGCTCCCCATTTTCATCTTATGTTCGTAACTTTGTTTTGCGTCAAGCGCATTGGGTCTGGGGGTAGAGGCGATGGTCCTACTCGGATTACCGGTGGGGC
This sequence comes from Echinochloa crus-galli, assembly GCA_900205405.1. NCBI lineage: Eukaryota > Viridiplantae > Streptophyta > Magnoliopsida > Poales > Poaceae > Echinochloa > Echinochloa crus-galli. The sequence goes on from OAMR01000067.1 coordinate 2,826,458, forward strand.
GGGCATAGCTCTGCGCATGGGTAGGCAGAAGGATTATTTTGATCTGCAGCTACTGGATTGCCATAAGGAGTGGCGCCGCGACTGGTTTTACATGGTGGACCAGCCACCTCTGCTGCCGAGTAGGACCGGCAAGGCACCGAAGGAGCAGGAGTCCTGGCGAGCTCTTCCGGTTGGGGGCGAATGCAATGACATCTCTAAGCTTATGTCAATGATTTCCGGCTTAAAGCAGAGGGGATTGACTGCTATGGCCGTCACTGTATCCTTCGTTGGTCGTACGATTCAGCCGATCAAGGACCGGGTTCACCCGGCATTCGAGTTCTCGGGTCGCCTGGACCCAGCTCGGGAAACGTCTCGGGGGTTCGAGTCGGACGAAGTCCTACGGCGCGTGGGGACAATGATGAAGGGCGAGGTGAATAATCTCGATGCGCCCCATCCTTTTGCGCTAAAGAATCCTCCTCTTGCGGTAAGGTTTCCATGCTGAGCCCTTGTTCTTCCTTCAGATTGTTTTTGATATGCTTACTTTTTGTTGACTGAAATCTTTCTTCGTTCTTCGTGCTAGGAGGTGACCAAATGCTTCTTCTGCCCGGCGCCACTGCCTGGGGCGGGTGCAGCGTCGAGGCAGAAGGTGATGCGGCCGGAGGAAGCGAGAGACGACCAGCTGCCTATCATGAAAGACCTCGAGGACTGGGTTTCTGAGGAGCTCGGCTCTCCCCCGAGCTCAGGCGAAGCGGCTCCTGTGGAATCCGCAGTCACCGCCACTCGGACCCGAGCTGGTGCGCGGAGACTCTCCTCTCAAGTGCAGACTGCAGCGGCCGAGTC
>OAMR01000067.1:2848776-2865419 GCA_900205405.1 Echinochloa crus-galli
TAATGGGTTTTTAAATTAATCTATATTTAATATTCCCACTAGACAATCTATTTATTCTTCAACCGATTTTCTGTGACCACATTTTTGTGAGTAGCAATTACAAATTACAGGAGTAAAAATTACATGTATGATCAATCATACTTCCATGTATAATGTTTACTAAAGAACGTTGCAATGCAATCAATTTGGTGTTTATACTTTCATGTTCCACTTTAAAATTTTGTTCAACAAATTCCGCAGCAACGCGCGGGGTATCACCTAGTTACAAATACCAGTAATACCCCTCCAGGTCTTTCACGGATGCTCTTGATAGGGTATCCGCAGGTTGCGATATTTTATTGTGAACTCCTGCCTGTATCAGGGTGGTGGAAGACGGGGCGGCCGCACGAACGCCGGCACGGTGAAGACAGACTTTGCTTCGTATGCTCTGTTTCCTTCTCCTGACATCAACGGGCAAGAACATGTAAGATGAAACACACTTGGAGTGCCAGAGCGCTAACCACCAGATTTCTTGTGTTTCTACTTGAAGCACAAGTGATCAGTTCTTACCAGGTTTAACTTGAAGCGCAGACTCTGATGTATGAATGCCACTAGGTGATCCACCCTTCATCATCCCGTTCGCCCGTCCAAGGCTCAAACCGCGCCAGACTGGCATGGCATTGCCATGATCGCCACCCACAACCATGAGCAAAACCAGCACCGCGATTGCTAACTTACACTCCATCCTTCTGCCCCTCTTAACACTGAAAGATTGGGTTGGACTGCGCACAATTTACAACACAACACTGACACCAGTTCACCTGCGGCCATGCACGAACGAGTTAGCATATATAGCTGGAATTCCGGAATAGTTAGGCAGTTAGGCAAAGGCATTGATATGTCGTTGCGTTGTATGGGCAGAGCATGGGACGAATTGATATCTTCTAGCGTTGTACGGTACCTAGTTCTATCGTAAGAACAACGATATGCTGGCACCGGTGCATAATGGGTTGCTTGTGGAAAATGGCTTCTGTGTGTCTTTCCTGAAAGAAGAAGGGGACTTTGCTTTTTCATTCCTTGAAAGCAGGTGTCTGAACTTGTGAATGTTAGAGGTTCTTGTTAGTTATTGTAAGAAAATATTTAGTTTACAATACAGACACCAAAGAAGTTCTCAAAATAATTAACAAGCACATGATAGTGAATTAAAAACTGCAAAACACGCACGTGTGGGAAGAGGAAAGGAGAGGCTGGTACATCAAAAATCCAAGAATGCTTCTAAAAAGACCAAGAAAGGTGGCATCAAGCACATCTACTGCTTTAGTAACTCAAGAACATGCTACAACAAACACATCTACTTAGTCACTCAAGTGCCAATCAGTCCAGGAACAACAACAAGAAGAATGATTCCCTTTCTACTCCAACAAGACCACCAGTGATTCCAGGGCCAACAACCAGAAGCACGGTAGGATAGGTGGACATATCACTAGGAGGAATTGCTAGAAGTCTCATCATAAATTAGATCATGTTGAGTTTGATGAAATGTTCATGTAGGCTGTATTGAAACTAAAGTAGGATGTTGCTGATTTTTGGATCATTGAACCAGAACACTATTTTGGCCATGTGTTGGCTCCTGTATGGCTATGTGTTGAATCTGAATATATGTTGGATGTGTTGTCCCAATTTAGTGCATGCGTTGAACCAGATTAGTGTGACATGGACGAATATTTTTATATGGCTCTTGTATGGCTGTGTGTTGGCATATAGATATAGATTTTGTGTTGAAATGGTGTCCGTTCAGGCTATGTGATTGTTTCTTATGTCTTGTGTTATATGATGATGGTTTGGGGGTATTTTTGTCCAAGATAACAAAGTACTAGAGAAATCTAACAGAGTGCTATTTCCTAGTAAAGTTTGCATCTATTAGTGGTATGTTACGGGGGTGATGTCTATAATTGTATTTTCCGGAAGTCGAGATCTTTCGATACTACAGAACCAATTTTCCCTAATTTTACACATATCCTATCAAATTGAGTTCATTGAATATAGAATCATTTTGGCTCTTTTTTCTATCCTAAAAGAAAACTTAGGAGTTAGGACCAGGGACAGAGTTATAAGTCATTTTCTAAAAAATATTTTTCTAATATAGAACATTATGTTATAAGTCATCCCACCAAATTTGAACTTAAGATTATATTCAACATGTGCATCAAGAAACATAAAATACAAATCTCATTAGGGGTAAGTTGAACCGACTAAAATAGTTTGAGTGTCGTCTTAATAACACATATCTCTAAGTGATAAATATGGTTATAAATTTTACGAATCCGGTATAGTTATTAGACAGCTACAACAAGGGATCGATTTAGATATTGCTTTGTGTATGTGGGTGGTGAGGAGGACGAATCAATATCTTCTAGTGCTGTAGGTACTACTGCTCTCATAAACACTGTCTTGAGTTCATGCTCCGCGTTCTTTTTTTAGAAAATTAGCGGACATGCCTTTTCAATTTTCATCAAAAAATGGGCAGGAGTTAAGATTATGTAAAGAGAAATTGAAAACGATTACGGCACAAGCATAAATATGACACGAGTCTATCCTAGATGATGCAAGATGTTTCCCTTTATAAAAATTTAGCATACTGTTTATGTTCCTTGTGAGTATAATCTCAGATGTAGGTCCCTCAGACTCAAGATGGTTATAAGTTTTACTCCAAAATTGGCTTAGTAACAAAGAGGATTAAAATGTTTCAACTCATAAAACAGAGTATCAACAACTAACAACTAGGTCAACGATACGGGGTGTTGATGCATGCATATGCTAAGAGATATGTGTAGTTTTAATTTCATTGCTCACTATCTAGTCCATTATAGTTTGGCAGTTAGGCAAAGGCATTGATTATTTGTTGTTGCTTTATGTTGGTAAAGAATTATTGCCCTTCCCCCATCCGCTCGACTCGCCCCCGCCTGGCGCTGAAGGGCGCTGGCGCGCGGGGGCGCGGGCGGCCGCGCCGGTCGGCGGACAGGGAGCGTGGGGACGGCCGGTTCGACAGGTGCGTGTGCTGCAGGCGATGGCGCGGCACGGGGAGAGGGCCGGCTTGCTGCACGCGGCGGTGCGGCAGAGGCCACGATGGTGGCGGACGGCGATTTGGCGCCGGCGTGTAGACGGCGATTTGGTGACAGATTTCGGCGGCGGCTTGGTATGGTGCTCCGACTGTGGCGTCCTCCGGCTGGGATGGCCACAGCAGTGGTGTCGGCTTCCTACGGCGAACGCGTACAGCGGGGCTCGACACTCCGGACGAAAGCCCTCGCCAGATTCATTCTGGAGGAATGGCGGCGGCGCCTTCGAGCGTCGCTTTCCATGTTGAGGGCGTCATTCAGGAGCTAGAATCCTACTGCACCAGTCTCTAGGTGAAAACCCGGTCCAGTTCCTGGACGAGCGACGGCGGCGCCTGTGGGCATCGTGACCTCCTTGGAGGCGTCGTCTCTAGAGACACGTTCGGCCGGTGGCACGGCCGGCCTACTACTGCGATTGTCCCGGCCGGTGCTGACAAATCTATCGGAGGGAATGCGAACATGGGGGTTGTCTACCTCACGCCAAGACGCCTGCTCTACGGTTGGTGACCGACGGTCTTCTTTCGGGATGACTTGGCCTGCAGCGGATCGCGGCGGGGTTTTCAGCACGGTTAAACTCTTCTGGTGCGGTACAACGTCGGAAGACGGCGCAGGCGACATCTTCGGTCTTCCGACCTGATGGCGGTGTCTTGTGCGAGGGGGATAGCAACGTGATGATTCGAACCAGAGAGGTGGTCTGGAGGTCTGAGACAGTTCCGGTGGGCAGGGCACCTCTTCTTACTTCCTCGACGGCAACCCTTGAAACGAGTCCAGAGCGTGGTGCCGTGTGGCGGGGTGGAGGCCCCCGCGCACGAGAGCGAGGCGTGCTGAGTGCCGGGTTGGGTCCCCGCGCACGCGAGACGGCGGAAGTGGCGAGGCCCCCGCGCGTTGAGTTGCTTCGGACTTGGTGGTTTTCATGCCGTCGGGCGGTTGGTTGGGTGCAGCAGCACGACGGCGGCGGGTCCTGCACAGCGGTGGTCCTCTTGGTGTGGTGGTGTCTGCCCCTGGCTCCTTTATCGGCGCTGGATCACTTCAGTGGTTTCGATACCCGCAGGTGGGCGGTTGTTGGTGGAAGCTACGGTTGCGTTTGTCCCCTCTGTCGCTGTGAGTAGTGTGTGGCCGTGTTGATGTCCCAATCCAACCGGCCAGCGAGTGTAGTCGTGTGGTAACCCGTGTTGATGTCCCAATCCAATCGGGTGAGTTTGTTGTTTGTTTTTTTCTTTTTTTTTTCCTGCCTATAGCCTGTCAGGGTTGTAATCTTGTATTTTTCTGCTATATTAATAGAAACGTACTCGTTGAGCGCCGTTCGTTCAAAAAAAATGTTGGTAAAGAGGACGAGTCGATAACTTCTACTAGTGCGGTACGAGTAGGTACCTGGTGCTATCAGAAATAATGTATGCGGTTCAACATGATAATTTTGAGATAAATGTCTGTTTTCTATAAACAAATAAGGACATGTCTTTTAATAAGTTCCCTACAGGGCGTTTTATATTATATATGGACTCTCCCTTTATGAATTTATACCATGATGTGTTCTATAGATTATCTCTTTATAAATTTACCATAATGTTTATGATCCTTGCTAAATAATATTAGGTAATCTTATTTCGTTTTTACGATGAACATGGTTGTATCTGATGATTATCGCGAGATTAATTAAGGGAGAAAAGCAACGTGCAGCCTACTACACATCCACTCTGTAAAGTGGGGCCGGGAACAGAGGTGGGAGTGGGATGGGGTCGAAGCCAGAGAGATAGTACAGCCCACGTTAGGTGTAGTAGGGGGCACTGTCCGGTGGGCCCCGCAGGAAAGGCGGGAAGGTAACGAAAATAACTAGCGGCCGGGCCGGCAGGCAGCGCACACTGGAAACGAAACTGGGCCGGGCCGAAAAGGAGCTACAAGCAATATCACTTTGTCATTATCCATTATCCTCGTTCTAGATTATTTCTAGACTAGGTAAGTGCCCGTGCGTTGCTACGGGTACAATACATGTAGCAAAGATAAATCAAACATACAAAAAAATTTAACTTTGATGACTTTAGGGTCGCACCAAAGTTCATAAAAGTTAGTAGTTTTATTTTTGACAAAAACAAAGGTGGGATATTATGACATTCAGCTCCTCTAGATATGTAGCCCAATTAATTTGAGAACCCCAGTTACTCCACACTGTACAAGATGTACAATAATTCATTTCTTGTATAAGTCCACTTTATTTTGCCAAATCAACTCATTCAAGCCATATGAACTCATTCAAAAAATCAGTACAAACATGAGATATTGACGATCTTCAGAGAGACAACGGAAGGATGCCGTCATAAAGACCACATTATACATATACTTGAATACCCATAAAAATATTTTAATAGAATAATCAACAGATTTTATGAAACATAGAGTTAACAAAATATTATAGACCAGAGGCATTGCAGTTCACAATGTTATACCACACAAATTGGTTCACTGATGTATAATAGAGTTAAACAAGCACATTGACAGATTATTGTCCAAGTTCACTTAAAGTTCCCACCCAACTAATCTGGACAAAAGACATGAAACTCCATTATTCCTGATGACGAATCTTTGCAAGGGCACGTTCCCATGAAAGCTCCCATGCCAACTTCGAATCCGACGACTCATAGAGATCTCATCCTGAAACAGGTGCTGGAACAGCCGGTAACATAGGAAGAATGACAAGATTCAGGGAGTAACCTATGTACCGAACCATAAAAGGAACTGTTGTTCTATGAATCTCACCGAATTATTGATTTTTAAAAAAATCAGTGATCTCAACTGAGAATTATCTTCGTTGGAAGTAGACTGGATTCATGAATTATCACACCAGGAAAAAACTAAAAAAATGCAACAATACCATAGATAAAATGTTATTAGTGTATTAAAAGTTGTACACTAAAACGTTTGTACTTTCTCATAATTAGTATAAGAACAACAAAGAATGGCTACCTTCTCAGACAATTTGTTCTCCTGAGCATTTATTAACTACCAAATTCTGAGATAGATAACAGTTAACAAATGCAATGATGTACTTTCTGAATCCGAAAATATATTGTACTTGCTCATAATTAGCATAAGAACACAACAAAGAATGGCTACCTTCTCAGACAACTTGTTCTCCTGAGCATTTATTAACTACCAAATTCTGAGATAGATAACAGTTAACAAATGCAATGAAAGTTTTACCAAAATTGAGTGGCATAATTAAATCAAATCAGGAGAGCTAAGAATATCACCAAGAAATTCTGTCAACACTTTTATGAGCAGCCAGGCACACAATGGAACGAAACTAATTTAAACAAGCTATACAAAAGGTGTTGTAACATGTCCTATTGACAATAGCTTGTCTGCTCAAGGAAAACTGCAACATAAATTATAAATTTCTTTACCAAGCCGTCACAACACATAGCATATAAACATTGATGTATCAGTAATACAGCCAAATTAACTTTTCTGCACAAACTCACCAAATAATAAAGAATTAGAGCCAAGAAGCCCAGAAACGCAGTATTCTTAAGCTAATTTCTGCTCTCAACTGAGACAGATATACTTCAGACCATCCAATGGTTCCAACTTTGTATGTGGTAAAGATGAACAACAGCATACATGTGTATTCATTTCAGTGTTGAAGCAATTTTAGAGTGCTGGTGCAAGCAATACCTTGAACTGTGCAAGCTCTTCAACCATATTAAAGAATCTCTTTTGTCACTAAAAGTGGGAACATCTGGAGAAGCAGAGCCATGTAATTTTCAGAAATGTATATATTACCAGAAGCAACGTCTGAGGTGGTATTGTCAAATCCCATGCCTCCGTAGCATCATACCAGCCTGCAAAAATTCGTTCAGTAAGTACATCATATCCAGTAAATCCTATTATGAATTTAAATTGGCAACTTAGTAAGAACCTGAATCCCAACCAACTAAACTGACTTGGTGACTGAGAATAGCTGGAAAATGCAATAGAATGAATTTTCTACTACAACTTCATGACTCCCTATCCCTAAAGCAAATGAAATTTACAGACATAGCATATTGATGACGCCTATGTTGATGTTTCACCCCGGCGATTTTGGTGGCGACTTGTGCTAGTAGAAATATGTCATGGAAAGGAGAAACATGGTCTGAATACGCAATTCTGAATTTCTGATTGCAGGGTCCTTCCATTGGTTCTTGATAGTTGCTGAGGTTGTCCTCTTTGTCTCTTCAAGGACTTGATCAAGTCTTCCCTCTTTACTCCTCTTATCCAGGAATAGTTGATGGAGTAACATGCTATTTTCCTAGTTTGGTAAAATTCAGATAATCAACAGTCTAAAGAGGCTAGAGGCAGTAAGGAAACAATAATAATTTATAAGCAACCGAATAAGATCATTTGCTACCCATTTCTAGTTGAATTCAACAAACAAGAAAAACAACAGTGTGCTTATAAGAACATGATAAAGTACAAAAAAAACATCTACAGTTCCCAGCCTATTTTTTGAGTACCTAACTACTATGTGCATTGCTGATATGTGAGATTTTTAAACGAATATCAATTCCACTGGGTCTGTATCTTACATCAACAACATTCTGCAGATGTCTAGTGTACAGCAGACTAAAAATGACGAAGCCCTTTGCCCATGGCTCATCGGCGACGGAGCGAGTCCTACAGGCGGCGCCTCTCCAGCATCTGCGGCAGCGGACTCATGGGTGAACAGGTCCAAATCGCCCGAGTCCCCCTCCCCTCGGAAGCGCAAAGGCTTGTTGCTGTCAGTGCCGTGGCCGAAGGTGGAGAGGAGCCGCGACGTTGGGCTTTGCCAGTATTGTAAGGTCTCTCAACTCACTGGACGATGAACACGAATTTAGGAGAACCAGGACACACATTGGGGAGAATTAACTAAAACAAGCACAAAGAGCGAGATACGGAACACAAGAATTGTCTCGATAGCCTGACAATGATTGTTTCTAAAACTCATGTGCCACTTTTAACGTTCTGTGATATGTTTCAATGACCGACCAAGAACCTTGAATAACTTAGCTGTTCACTAATTGAATGACTGACAAACATGAAAATCTGAACATTACTATAACAAACACAAAGAGATCTTATACCCTGAGATTGCCTCAATTGTCTGACAATGACTTTTATTAAACCTCATATGCTTCTTTCTACATGATGTACTACGTACATATCAATATCAACAGCCCTAAACAAGGCAATACAAAATACGAAACTGACAACTCCTATATAGTGAATGAACACACCTGAAATTAAATGCAAAGGGACTGCGCCGATGGATGCTCCTGGGACGAATGTGTGCACTGCATGTACTTGAACCCTGAAATTTCATCAGCTACTTATTTCATGTGAGATATTCCAGCCATTGTGAGAAGAAAACTTCACCGTTTTCAACTGGATCCACCGGATTGATGAAGTGCCTTCAGTTCTTTATTGCACCTGGACTTTCCTACAGCCGATGGGGATCAGGTCAGTGGTGATGCTCTTCTCGCTTATGGAATTTGGTACAGCCGGTGGAGGATCAGCAGCCAAGGCTAGGGAAATTGGATCTTGTAGGTTTTCACACACCTGCAGTTTCCATGTGGCGGCTAAGGTCGAGGGACTTTTGATGGACTCCCTCAGATAGATTCCTTCACTGACAAGAGGCCGTGTTGGTCGTCGTCGCCGCATCGGGAGGATCGCGGCAGTGAGGTCCCAGTCCCCGGGCCCGGCAGCCAGGCCGTGCTGCGGCGGCCTAAGAGATTCCTTCCCGATCTGCTGCTGATTCAGAGATTTTTTCAGTGTGATTCGCCTGCAGATTCACCGCAGAGGAGCTCCTCCGTGTGCAAGAACAGCGGCCGCACCTCGCCGCATCCCAGCTGCGTGGAGAAGGAGAACGACCCGCGGGACGCCGCGAGGACACTCGAGGTCACTCGAGGTCCACACCAGCGGCGCTGGCTGCGGCGTGGTCGCGAAGAGCTTCATGGCGCCCATCATCTTCGCCGCCTTCAAGGTCGTCGCGCCGTCCGCCTCGCCGAGGAAGAAGGCCCACGGGAGCGCAACGACCCCGTGCCCTCGTCCCCGGGCGACCTCATCGCGCACAGCTCCAAGCCATGGGGCCCGCCTCCGCCCAAGGCCTACGACTCTCGCTCGACGGGACGCCCGCTCCTCCTTTGGCGGCCGCGCTGGTGGCCGCCTCGCACACCGCCCGCCACTCGTTCGGCAGCGACGAAGAGGCAGAGAGGGAGGACCGAGGACGGCTCTGGCATCGTGCGCGAATGCGATCGGAGGAGGGGGTGACCACAGGCGTCGGAAAGAAAAGGAACGACGCACGTAGTCGCGGGGCAGAGCGATCGAGTGCGGTGATGGCAGGCCCACATGGCGGTGGTTCGCACGGGAGGGAAGGATCGGCAGAGGGATGATGGGTGCGGACGCGGTTCCCCAGGACCTAATTATTAGGAGTAGAGACTAGAATATCCACATAATACCTTATATATTTAACACCTTTTTCACGACGAACGAGTCAACCAATCATTAAAATACTATCTTTTTCTAGTAACCTTGTTTACCAGGTTTTTTCGTTAAAATTTTGATAACTGAAGAAACCACCGGTCACTAAAATAGTGTTCCTTCTAACGACCCCATCTGTTATGCATTTTTTCGCCAAATTCTTTGTCTCTCTCGTTCTAACCAACACAGTCTTCAACAAACTATCTGTTAGTAATCTTATTATATATTAAACGTCATGTATTTTTTGGTCAAAGTTTTTGTCTCTTTCGTCCGTCTCTATAGCACGGTTTGTAACCAACACAGTCTTTAACAAACTATCTGTTATATAATCTTATTTTATATTATAAACGTGCGACATACGTTCTTGCTAGTTTAGAAAAAAAACACACGAACCACATTATTCCAAACTCGTGCATAATGAGAAAGTGACATTGCTTGTAGACTGCCCACTGATGAACGACGACGCCGCTAGACGACGGTGAGGCCGGTGCCCTCGAACTTTGCGCGGGTGATGTCGTCGATGCGCCGCGCCGTCTCCGGCGACAGGTGGTTGGCCCAGTCCCCTACCACGCCGCGCCGGAAGAAGGCGCTGTTCTCCACGGCTCCGATCACCAGCTCCGTCTTGCCGCTCTTGGTCGCCTCCAGCCCGGCCATGCGCTCGAACGCGCACAGCCTCGCGACGGCGCCCGCCGCGTCCTCCTCGCCGGCGCCGAACGGGACGCCCGCGAACTCCGCCAGCCGCCGGACGTGCGCCGCCGGGTCCCGCTGCATCTCCTCGTACCGGAGGAAGAGCACCCGCTCCGGCCGCGCCAGGTGCGCGCGCCAGTACCCGAGCACGTGCTCCCAGTACGGGCCGAACGGCGACGCGCCGGCGCAGAACATCCCGGCGGCGGCCTCCGCCGAGAGGAGCTCCATCCCGCGCCTGGCCCTGAACCTGTTCACGAAGTGCAGCAGCGAGACCAGGGTGTCCTTGGGGTCGCGGCACACGTACACGACCCTGCAGCCCGGCGCCGCGGCGACGGACGCCGGCAGCGCCGGGAACGGGGCGTGCGTGGCGAAGAGCCTCGGGTCCGGCCGTCCGGGAGGTCGCCGAGGTCCGGGGCCCCGCCGCCGGCGCGGTAGAGCTGGAACTCGAAGGTCTTGACGCACTCGTGGGGGCCGAGGGAGTGGAAAGGGTGGTCGATCGGCGGCGTCCGGCGGGTGAGCTCCCCGGCGCACGGTGGCGTAGAGGAGCGCCTTAGTCCACGTGGTGCCGGACTTGGGTAGGGTGGCGACGACGACGTCTGTGGGGCGCGCGGCGAAGCAGGCGGCGGCGGCCATGGCGCCGACCATGGGCGCGGGGCCGGCGCGCCAACCTTGCTCGTGGAGGTAGAGCGGCATGTGGGACAGGCCGCTGCAGCTCGGCAGGGAGGACACCAGGTCAGGGAAATGCTGGTAGAGCTGCAGCTGCTCCGCTTGCGCGTCGGCTTCTTCTTGCTGGGGAGCGGTTTGCACGGAGGAGGACGACATGGGCGGCGGTGGATCGGATAAAGCCGTAGCACGGAGGAGGAGGGTATTGCTATTTCCAGCCACAAGGCGTGCGCGCTCTCCAAGCAACTGGGGAAAGGAGACGATGACCAACTTTGGGGTTGATTAGGGCAACAGTTCAGTGGATCCCTGGGATCGCGATCGCTGAATAATAAAGGTAGTAGTTGGTGCGAGATGGGAACAAGGGCACACCATCATCATTGATGAGCTCTCAGAGAGTGAGGAGGATGCTGACTCCCGCCATTACACACTGATGAACGACGACGCCGCTACCGCTAGTGAGGCCGGTGCCCTCGAACTTTGCGCGGGTGATGTCGTCGATGCGCCGCGCCGTCTCCGGCGACAGGTGGTTGGCCCAATCCCCCACCACGCCGCGCCGGAAGAAGGCGCTGTTCTCCACGGCTCCGATCACCAGCTCCGTCTTGCCGCTCTTGGTCGCCTCCAGCCCGGCCATGCGCTCGAACGCGCACAGCCTCGCGACGGCGCCCGCCGCGTCCTCCTCGCCGGCGCCGAACGGGACGCCCGCGAACTCCGCCAGCCGCCGGACGTGCGCCGCCGGGTCCCGCTGCATCTCCTCGTACCGGAGGAAGAGCACCCGGTCCGGCCGCGCCAGGTGCGCGCGCCAGTACCCGAGCACATGCTCCCAGTACGGGCCGAACGGCGACGCGCCGGCGCAGAACATCCCGGCGGCGGCCTCCGCCGAGAGGAGCTCCATCCCGCGCCTGGCCCTGAACCTGTTCACGAAGTGCAGCAGCGAGACCAGGGTGTCCTTGGGGTCGCGGCACACGTACACGACCCTGCAGCCCGGCGCCGCGGCGACGGACGGCGGCAGCGCCGGGAACGGGGCGTGGGTGGCGAAGAGCCTCGGGTCCGGGAGGTCGCCGAGGCCCGGGGCCCCGCCGCCGGCGCGGTAGAGCTGGAACTCGAAGGTCTTGACGCACTCGTGGGGGCCGAGGGAGTGGAAAGGGTGGTCGATCGGCGGCGTCCGGCGGGTGAGCTCCCCGGCGCACGGTGGCGTAGAGGAGCGCCTTAGTCCACGTGGTGCCGGACTTGGGTAGGGTGGCGACGACGACGTCTGTGGGGCGCGCGGCGAAGCAGGCGGCGGCGGCCATGGCGCCGACCATGGGCGCGGGGCCGGCGCGCCAACCTTGCTCGTGGAGGTAGAGCGGCATGTGGGACAGGCCGCTGCAGCTCGGCAGGGAGGACACCAGGTCAGGGAAATGCTGGTAGAGCTGCAGCTGCTCCGCTTGCGCGTCGGCTTCTTCTTGCTGGGGAGCGGTTTGCACGGAGGAGGACGACATGGGCGGCGGTGGATCGGATAAAGCCGTAGCACGGAGGAGGAGGGTATTGCTATTTCCAGCCACAAGGCGTGCGCGCTCTCCAAGCGATTGGGGAAGGAAACGATGACGATGACCAACTTTGGGGATGATTAGGGCAACTGTTCCCTGGATCGGTGGGATCGCGATGGCCAAATAAAGGTTGTAGCTGGTTCGAGATGGGAGCAAGGACACACCATCACTGATGAGCTCTCAGAGACTGAGGATGCTGACTCCCGCCATTACACTCTGTCGTTGCCATGTTTTCGAATTACTATTTACTTTAGATTTTTTATAAATTAAATGTCTACCCGTCAAAAAATAAATTAAAAGTCTAACTTTGATAAAACTTCTATCATAACAAATTAGTTTTATTGTATTCACCATGCCATATGTTTTGATAGTGAATTTATTTAGTATGGTAGATAATATTATGGAAGATAAATTGAACTCAAATGGACTACACTACACTCCCTCTGTCTCATATTAATATTCACTTTATGTTTGAGTTTGATGTGTTTGTTTGTCAATCGGACGGCCGGGGGACTTGTCCAGCTGGAACAGTGCAATAGTAACTGGCTGACTCGCACAGAGCCAGGACAGTATAACAGTAACTTGCTACCGTACATCTATAAGTGTATAAAGTCTTCATTGATTTCAATTAAGCACTTCACTGGAAAGTACAGTACCATCTATTGCTACTGCGATAGTACTACATGAAAACAGTACTGTCCGATCCTAAGGGTAACTGGGAACACACGTGCTACACGGTGCTAGGACCAGTAACCGGTGACCTATCCAGAATTCTGTGGTACAAACGCGTGCATCGTGCTTAGATATCATGTGCGTAACAGCATCGCACAGTGTCTGAACAATGATGAAAAATGTTCCGTTTCCGTCTTTCCACCGACGACTGCTTAGGTTGCAGTTGAAGTAGCGACTGCAAGGGAACTCGGTCCCCGTCCGTGGCATGCAACAACAACACATACAGAAAGCAGAAACAACTGAAACTAGGCAGTGAAATTAAAACACTTGAGTAGGAAGACATTTCTCACAAAGGGTCACCCACAACAATGATTTTTCAAAGTACCGCAAGGAAGTGTGAAAAGAAGCACAATCTTGTTCGGCCGTATAATTTGGCATGCCAAAAGCAGCACAGCACCACTAGTTAGTTGCGCTCAAGATTTCGATCCGGGCGAAGGAGACGGAGCACACGGAGGTAGATGCCGGATAGCCGGCGCGGTCGTCCTCCTCTGGCGAGGATTGGGCATTCGTGGACTACATAGGAATTTCCGTAAATGGGTCGGTAGGTATGGCCCATTCCCTCTTGCGGAGGTCTCTGCATGTTAAGTAGACGAGGTCCAAAGTCTTTTCTGGGACCATGCATCATCTCCACCACGTCTGATCCCGTCCGCGCGTCTCCCTCGATCAGTTCTCTCATTTTTACGGCGCGATTGCCGCGTGACCGAGAGGCGGCCAGACGCCGGGGAGGCGCATCGGCGGCTCGTCCTGACGGCGCCGTCGGCCGGTCGCCTCGCGGCATGATGGCATCGTGATATCGCGCCCGGCGTCCGTGCCTCGAACCCTACGGCCTCCGTGAGTCCGTGTCTCAGAGTCACAGAGAAGGGCAAGGCCGCGTGCAAAGCCACCAAGCAAACGGAGGAGCCGAAGGGGGTTGGAATCTTCAATTCTACGCCAAGCCAACCCTGATCCTCACCGGCACAAGTAATTAGATCAATTGGTATTTCGTGTTTGATTTTGTTTAATAACGATCAGATCAATATTACACGTTCATTGCAGTATGGTCGTTGATAACCGATCGATTCGATATTGGTCAGGAATAGAAGATGATGTGATTTGTTTCAAAGATTTTTAGCTTTGCGCTTGCTAGCTTTCCATCACCGATCACTTTTTTAGTTCTCTCCATAGTCATGTCGTCTAGGATGACAACATTATGCATCTAGAAGTTCATTGTTATTGTTATGAAAAGAACATGTATGAGGCCAGCCTTTCTCGCCCTATTCGTTTGAATTATCAGCCACTAGCTTATCGTTCTGTTCGTTTGAATTATCAACCACTAGCTAGCAGTGTTTTTCTCTCAACAAAAACCAACACCAGCCACCAGCCAGCCAACGATGTTTTTCTCTCAACAAAAATCAGCACCAGCCACGAGCCAACCGAACAGGGCATCTATGCATCTTTTCCCAACCGAGATGGAACAGCCAAACTTTACCAAAGATATCCAAACTTCAGAACATTATACTTCCTCCATTTCAAATTGTAGGTCGTTTTGGCATTTCTAGATTCATAGTTTTTCTATATATCTAGACAAATATAGCGTATATCTAAATGCATATCAGAATCTATGAATCAAGAAAGTCAAAATGACCTACAGTTTGAAACAGAGGCAGTAGTACATTTCAAAACAAAGGTCACGCTAGAAACTTGCTGTCACTGTAATTTTTTCAACTTTAATCTTCTTTGTAATTTACAATAGGGCGACGACCCATGTGAACGATAACACAATGACCGACTCCGCTGTGGAAAACCTTTTTCCAGACGCTGAAGGCCCACGAGCTTTTCCAATAGCAGCTCGGGGACCTGACCAGGGGCATCCGACCCCTTCACTTGCAATATAATATATGAATTGAGGACCCTTCCTCCCCAAAAAAAAGGGAGGAGGAGATTGACGAAAGAACCAATCAATCAAACCAAATTCCTAGTGAAAAAACAACAGATACATCTAACAATTACCCTGACCAGAGAACAAAAGGCATTTATGTATGTACACGAGTTATGCACAGGTTCAGTGGAGAAAAGAATGAAGAAGAGGCTTGCAGCTGGAAGGACCACCCGATTAGTCCTTTCTTTGGTGTAGGAAGGTAAACCCAGAGTTCTCCCGGATCAAAGGTGGCATATCGACATCTGTTACCTCAATTTCTGTCATCGATTTCGAGATGTCATCCACCGAAAATGGAATGCTGTAATTAGGAGTACACTGTTAGATGACATGTTTCAAGTAACTGTACTCAACTAGATATCGATAAGGACATAACCTGGAATCATCGTCCAACAAGAAAGAACTGCTCACTGCATTATTAGAATCTTCCGTCATCATTACTCTCATACTTGAGATGACCTACAATCATTTTGTTTAAGGTCGAGGGACTTTTGATGGACTCCCTCAGATTCCTTCACTGACACGATTATCGAGGGACCTTTGACCCATCGCGCTCGCCGTCGGTGGAGTGGGCGACTCCGCGTGGGCGGAAGGGGAGGCGAGTACCTGGCGGCGCCCGAGAGGCAGCCCTGCTCGGCCCTTCTCCCCCGCCGTGCCCTCCATAACCGCCGGCGGCGGGATCGACGGGGAGGGCGCAAAGAGGCGCTCATCCACCTGATGCACGAGCGGGAGTGACGGGAGGGGAGGCAGAGGGGCGTGGAGCGGCGGAATGCAGGGGCCCGGAGTGACGGGAGGGGGGGAGGTTCGGGAGTACGCGGGGGTTTCGCGGAGGGGCAGACTGAGGGTGGGCGGGGGCTGCGGATGAATGAGCGAGGACTCGCGGAGCGCGGGCAGACGGACGAAATCGTTGGCGGACAACCAATCAGCAGGTCATGTGAGTGATGAGAGAGGAAAAAGAAAGTTTGTGTTTTTTTGTCTTTCTATTGTTGAGAAAAGAAAAGAATTGATGACGCGGAGACGGGTGCTGAGGCTGGAAGGTGGGGCCATTCGTTAGGCGGGCCCATTTGTCAGGGAGTGCGAGTAAATAAAACATGTAATGTATGTAACTGATGCTCCGTGGCTCCGTGCTCGTGAATCTCTGATTCTCCACGGAGAATTGGAGATGCAGCGTTTGCCGTCTGTACGTGCAGCTTTGTAGCTTGTGTGTACTTTAATTAAATGGTCGGTGTGTGCACCCTGACGTCTGTAATGTATCCATGCCTTCTTCTTTAGATCTCAAATTCCACCTCAAATTATACTATGCAAAAATAAGATTTTCATCCCATCAAAATATCATAACATGCATGGAGTACTAAATGTAGATGAGATAAAAAACCGATTGCACAATTTTGTTGTACATTACGAGACGAACATTTTAAGTCTAATTAATCAATGTTTGGACAATGTTTCACAAATACAAACGAAACGTTATAGTAGCGCAATAATTACAAAGTGATATCATACTCTCAAATTTAGCCTCCCAAATTTGGGATCTAA
>OAMR01000067.1:2867307-2887629 GCA_900205405.1 Echinochloa crus-galli
AATTGAACTCAAATGGACTACACTACACTCCCTCTGTCTCATATTAATATTCACTTTATGTTTGAGTTTGATGTGTTTGTTTGTCAATCGGACGGCCGGGGGACTTGTCCAGCTGGAACAGTGCAATAGTAACTGGCTGACTCGCACAGAGCCAGGACAGTATAACAGTAACTTGCTACCGTACATCTATAAGTGTATAAAGTCTTCATTGATTTCAATTAAGCACTTCACTGGAAAGTACAGTACCATCTATTGCTACTGCGATAGTACTACATGAAAACAGTACTGTCCGATCCTAAGGGTAACTGGGAACACACGTGCTACACGGTGCTAGGACCAGTAACCGGTGACCTATCCAGAATTCTGTGGTACAAACGCGTGCATCGTGCTTAGATATCATGTGCGTAACAGCATCGCACAGTGTCTGAACAATGATGAAAAATGTTCCGTTTCCGTCTTTCCACCGACGACTGCTTAGGTTGCAGTTGAAGTAGCGACTGCAAGGGAACTCGGTCCCCGTCCGTGGCATGCAACAACAACACATACAGAAAGCAGAAACAACTGAAACTAGGCAGTGAAATTAAAACACTTGAGTAGGAAGACATTTCTCACAAAGGGTCACCCACAACAATGATTTTTCAAAGTACCGCAAGGAAGTGTGAAAAGAAGCACAATCTTGTTCGGCCGTATAATTTGGCATGCCAAAAGCAGCACAGCACCACTAGTTAGTTGCGCTCAAGATTTCGATCCGGGCGAAGGAGACGGAGCACACGGAGGTAGATGCCGGATAGCCGGCGCGGTCGTCCTCCTCTGGCGAGGATTGGGCATTCGTGGACTACATAGGAATTTCCGTAAATGGGTCGGTAGGTATGGCCCATTCCCTCTTGCGGAGGTCTCTGCATGTTAAGTAGACGAGGTCCAAAGTCTTTTCTGGGACCATGCATCATCTCCACCACGTCTGATCCCGTCCGCGCGTCTCCCTCGATCAGTTCTCTCATTTTTACGGCGCGATTGCCGCGTGACCGAGAGGCGGCCAGACGCCGGGGAGGCGCATCGGCGGCTCGTCCTGACGGCGCCGTCGGCCGGTCGCCTCGCGGCATGATGGCATCGTGATATCGCGCCCGGCGTCCGTGCCTCGAACCCTACGGCCTCCGTGAGTCCGTGTCTCAGAGTCACAGAGAAGGGCAAGGCCGCGTGCAAAGCCACCAAGCAAACGGAGGAGCCGAAGGGGGTTGGAATCTTCAATTCTACGCCAAGCCAACCCTGATCCTCACCGGCACAAGTAATTAGATCAATTGGTATTTCGTGTTTGATTTTGTTTAATAACGATCAGATCAATATTACACGTTCATTGCAGTATGGTCGTTGATAACCGATCGATTCGATATTGGTCAGGAATAGAAGATGATGTGATTTGTTTCAAAGATTTTTAGCTTTGCGCTTGCTAGCTTTCCATCACCGATCACTTTTTTAGTTCTCTCCATAGTCATGTCGTCTAGGATGACAACATTATGCATCTAGAAGTTCATTGTTATTGTTATGAAAAGAACATGTATGAGGCCAGCCTTTCTCGCCCTATTCGTTTGAATTATCAGCCACTAGCTTATCGTTCTGTTCGTTTGAATTATCAACCACTAGCTAGCAGTGTTTTTCTCTCAACAAAAACCAACACCAGCCACCAGCCAGCCAACGATGTTTTTCTCTCAACAAAAATCAGCACCAGCCACGAGCCAACCGAACAGGGCATCTATGCATCTTTTCCCAACCGAGATGGAACAGCCAAACTTTACCAAAGATATCCAAACTTCAGAACATTATACTTCCTCCATTTCAAATTGTAGGTCGTTTTGGCATTTCTAGATTCATAGTTTTTCTATATATCTAGACAAATATAGCGTATATCTAAATGCATATCAGAATCTATGAATCAAGAAAGTCAAAATGACCTACAGTTTGAAACAGAGGCAGTAGTACATTTCAAAACAAAGGTCACGCTAGAAACTTGCTGTCACTGTAATTTTTTCAACTTTAATCTTCTTTGTAATTTACAATAGGGCGACGACCCATGTGAACGATAACACAATGACCGACTCCGCTGTGGAAAACCTTTTTCCAGACGCTGAAGGCCCACGAGCTTTTCCAATAGCAGCTCGGGGACCTGACCAGGGGCATCCGACCCCTTCACTTGCAATATAATATATGAATTGAGGACCCTTCCTCCCCAAAAAAAAGGGAGGAGGATATTGAAGAAAGAACCAATCAATCAAACCAAACTCCTAGTGAAAAAACAACAGATACATCTACCAATTACCCTGACCAGAGAAAAAAAGGCATTTATGTATGTACACGAGTTATGCACAGGTTCAGTGGAGAAAAGAATGAAGAAGAGGCTTGCAGCTGGAAGGACCACCCGATTAGTCCTTTCTTTGGTGTAGGAAGGTAAACCCAGAGTTCTCCCGGATCAAAGGTGGCATATCGACATCTGTTACCTCAATTTCTGTCATCGATTTCGAGATGTCATCCACCGAAAATGGAATGCTGTAATTAGGAGTACACTGTTAGATGACATGTTTCAAGTAACTGTACTCAACTAGATATCGATAAGGACATAACCTGGAATCATCGTCCAACAAGAAAGAACTGCTCACTGCATTATTAGAATCTTCCGTCATCATTACTCTCATACTTGAGATGACCTACAATCATTTTGTTTTGTCATCAGAAGCCAAAAGGCACCATATCTTAAAACAATAACACAGGAAACTTAAGCAAATTCAAAACTAAATCTAGCAGAACAAGCTTACATCTGACGAAACGGTGTGGGTGCCATACTTATCATCCCAATACATTGTACTTATTCTATATAGCTGTTGTATGCTAAGGACCTGAAGCAAACAAGAGAGGCAACAAGCCGTAAGTCATAACCAACAAATGCTGCTGATTAGCAGGAGTTAAGTTTAAACGTTACTTACAGGGCACAAATCGTTGGTGATTTCTTTCAATGTTTTCTTTGGCTTTTGATGAATTACCTATAATATAAATTGTTAGAATTCTCATTTCGACTCAGAAAGTTGCAAATAAAACATCTAATCAACATAGAATACATACAAGGAATCCAACAGCCTGCCTAATATGTTTCAATTCTTCCCAGGAAGAACCTGCATACTGTTTGTGTGCCACATAACATTAGCATACAAATCAAATATTGTCCAAAATTAAAAGAAAGGAGTTGACTCTTACCTCTTCAGTTGCATCAATACACCACTGCTCTAATTCTGCCAGCCCAGCTTTCACATATTCTCCATTGCTAAATGAACAGCACTCCCGTCGAAGCAGCAGACTACAATACAAGGAATTTCTTAAAACCCAAATGGAAAGAGAACCTAATGTAGAATAGGTAGAGCAATGATTGAAAGCATACCTATTAAACAACTGAACGTTAATAAATGAAAAGATTTGAGTGAACACTTTGCTGATTAAGAATGAAGGGACCTGTCAATATCAATGTAAGAGGTCAATGCATATTCTTACTCAAAAACGTAGGGTGTGAGAACTTATTTTTAGGTAACATACATAATTGGCTTTCAAAACATTCAAGTAATTTGTCAATATTTTCACAATGCTTTGCCAATGGGCGATCAGAGTTTGCTGAGCTAAGGCATTTGCTTGAGAACGTGATCCTTTAATTAGACTTGCACGAGATGTTCTTGGTGCCTGAAAAATGAAGAATCAAGAAAAATATAAACCATGAAGTCTACTACTGAAATAACAGAGTATAGTGACAGTGATGATACCTGGATGCAGAGGCCAAGCAAAGGAGATATCTCCTTCTTCAAGTTGTCTCTTATCATTCCATAAATCTTCTCAAGGAAAGCTGTAAGCTGTTGCTTGAAAAGCAGGGCAGGATACTTGGCTTCAACTTGACGAAGATCACCTAGCCCTCCAATCAAGCGACTCCCCAGAAAAGCACGCCCAGCACTTTGTGGTGAGGCTCGCATCCCCTTTGTATTTCAGAAACAGTGAATTCAGCATTTTTCTGACTAAAAAACTAGAATATGCCAAGTAAAAAACCAGGGTGAACAAAAATGCTTTACCGAAAACACCCTCCCAAAAGATGCAGCGGATGACCTGCGCCTTTGAGGAGTGAGTCCAGCTGCTCCAGTTGTTTTCAGTGTTCTTTGCAGCAGTAGTAGTAGTGTGGAGGAATTTGAGAGCCAATATGCCAACTTGTCGTTGTTGTCTTGGGACTTTGGAAAGACAGAAATTGAACTTAGGTATATTGCACCAATAAATATCAACTGAAAAAACAAACTTGTAGTCCATATGTTCTTGCAGTATTCAGAATTTTTGTAAGTAGGGTAGCTATGTTTACATTATTTCTATCTTTCCAGTTGTATCATGAAAGCATTATATACCAGTTTGTAGTCAAAATAGAGTAGTCAAGCAAATTGTAAAGTGTAATTCTCCAAGAAAAAGGGAGTGCAGTCCAACAAACAAGCATAGTTCATTACTTCATTACCTCAATAGCAGAGCCGATAGTTTGAATAACGCGGTCGAAAACACCAGTTCTTTCAACTTCAAATGATCTCCAGTGTAGAAGGCACCTGTAGATAAGGCAAGCTGCAATAGGTTTGCCACTGGAGAATCCCAGATCTTGTGATACACACTTGATCAACAGGTCTTGATTTTCCTGGAGCACAAAATTCATAATATAATGAAATGAAATCGCAACTGATATAACTTCAGGATCAAACCAAAGCAAGTGCATATTTTAGGGAACAAACATTGAGTGAACAAAGGAGTAAAATCAACAAATAGCGAACCTGCTGCTTCTCATTAAGTGATTTTTGTGGCTTCTCTTCAGCCTCAATCTCCTTGGGATTTAGTGAGATAGGGGTGACATCCTATGTAAAGATTTCAAGATATAAAAAAGGTCATCACCTAATATTAGTTACTTCAGAATTGTATGCCAAATGTTTGACACTGTTGTTTTCACTTACTGGTGATGACTTCACTTCTCCATTTAAAGCATTCGCATTCTCCGGAGTTTTCAGCTAACAAAGTAGCATTAGTTTAAAATATTAGGGCACTACGACGAAAGCAAAAATAATAAGAAATGTACAAAATGCTGAATGCCTGAAGTAAGCGGGAGCCTGGCACACCTGGAAAGGAGACTTAGGATAAGCAGCTAATGATTTTGCTGTAGGAGAAATTGCAACAGCCTGTTGGCGGAGCACTTTGTTCTCAGATTCCATGTTGGTTGCTTTCTCCTCCAGCCTGTGTTTATTTCAACGAAAATGTATTAACTATTTATTCTTAACGGAAACATTAAGACAAATAAAAATATTAGATAGTTGAGTGAGAGAGACTAATTAATTATATTCTGAAATTTTATCTAGACTATACCTCTGGACAGTGTCCTGAAGTTGCTCAATCTTTTTCTCTGCGCCCTCAAACTTCTTAATGAGTTCTTCATTTCTCCGTTCAGATTCAGCATGTTCTTTTTTTGCAGCTTCAGTTGCTTGCCTTTCAGTCTGCAGCAGAGCCTGCAATAACAAAGAAAAAACAGTATAACTTCAACTAGATCGTGCGACAGACATGTTTAATTCCAAGCACAAAGCATCCTTTAGTTCAACCATATCTTATTCTGCACATCACAAACAGTGAAACCGAGATGATTAACAATATTTTATTCATGTGATAAGCAGAAACTGAGATCCAAAGCAATGTAGAGGTTACTGTAGTTGTAAATTAAAAATATCCCAACAGAAGATCAGCTGCCATCATACCTTTAGCTGTTCAACTTCGGCTGTCAGTGAGTTAATCTTTTCAGTGTCTTCAACTAGCACAGGAGTCTCTTTGATTACTGGAGGTGCTTCTTCAATTGCCTTTCTAGCAGCTTCTCTTTCCTTAACAATCATGGCCTTTGCTTCTTCAACTTGAAGCTGCATGTCATGCAATGTCTCTTGCAGCTTAGCAATTTCCTGGGCTTTTGCTTCCTCGAGATCAGTCTGCAAACTAAGAACATTAGAATAGGCCCACAATTACCAATATCAAGCAGTGTCATGATAAGGAAGGAAATAAAGAAAGTGCAGATACACTACCCTTAATCGTTTCTCCAATCCTAAGCGCCAGGTTAGTTCTTCAACACGCTTCTCAAGTTTATCCTTCGCCTCTTTAAGGGCACCTGTTTCTCTCGCAGCCTGCAGATGGTCCATGATAATACAGAATTGATGTTTGTGCCAATATATAGAAAGCTAGAGGACCGCAGAGGGTAAGCAATATATTATATACCATCTTGAGCTTTCTGAGCTCTCTTCTCGCGAGTCTTTGTCTCCAGGCACACTGGTAAGTAAGAGCTGCACCTTGTAGATTCTTGTAATGTGAGTAGTCTCTGTGGCAGCGCCATCGAGCCTGTGTTGAAAATATATGATGATCATTAAATGAAATCAAATAAGGAAAACTGCAGAAAGTAACAGTAGCATAAGCATTTTGAAATTTAAATAGCAACTTAATTGAAATGATCTTACTTGGATGTGGACAGCTGCTTTTGTTTCCTTCCTGAACCTGAATTCTTTGCGAGCAGACATAGCCCTTAAGCCTGTCTGCAGTGTGATTGCAGCTGCTTGCAGTTGTAAATAAGACTCTCGTGCTTTGTGGCGACGCATATTCTTTTGTATTTTCACTGCTGCTGCTTCCCGCCTCATTCTCTCATACAGCTTACGAGCCAAGGTCCCTGGATTCCAAGAGGAAAAAAGATAGGTGTGTTAAGTCAGTAGAATGCCATAGAAATCCACATGCATTCAACATTATATATATACTTGAGAAGAGAAATCGACATCAGCAACACTTCTGCCTAACACTTTACGAAAGATGGAGGAGTGGGTACCTCTGACAAATGATTGCAGCTGTGTTGCTGATCTTTTAAGCTCAACAAACTGTTTCTTTGCAATATATGTACATATTTGTCTCTGTATAATTCTTGCTGCTCTTCCTAATACTTCAGCTCTACGTGCATCCAAATCAGCCATCTGTCCAGCTCGCAGAAACACCTTTGTTTTTCCAATCTGGAAAAATCATCAAGAGACCAGCTAAGAACTATGAACGATAATAACAATGAAAATTCAAATATGAAAAACAGATACAAGTCCAATTCTGATTTTGCAATGTGACAAAACTTGTATGTTTTGCAAATACAATAATGCAAGCCTGAAATCTAGAGCATAGGCCTTTGCCTGAAAAGACAATCCACTTCAAAAGGACAGTAGCAGCTATCACTAGAGCATAGGCCTTTGCCTGAAAAGCCAATCCACTTCAAAAAGACAGTAGCAGCTATCAAGTCTCAAGGATTTCTTTTCTTTGTTGTCAAAGGTACAAAAATAAGTTGGCACAGATAAGATCAACTTAGAAACATGTCAATATTTGACTACTTTAGGATGACATGCAAAATTGTAGGAGCAAAAAATCAGGTAAGAGATATTCTAGTTCAGATCACTAAATTCCTATCTTTGTTGTGATTAGATGCTTGTTTTAGGTTCCAATGCTATATGAAACAAGATGAGAAAGTCAGCAGTGATGGGATTATAGGAGCATTTCCATGTGTTACCTGGTAGTTCTCCAGACCCATCTTTTCCAAAATCTTCTGGCATGCAATCTTATCATCATTGCTAGGCACAACAATACAAAGGAAAACAAAAGGAAAATGAATAGATTGAAAAGTCAAAAATAAATGCTGGAAAACGGGCAGAACACTCGACCGATTCCTACCTCCCTTCTAAAACTTCAGGAGCAAGGACACCAAAACGATTGACAAATTCATAAAATGTTTTTCTTGTGGGGTATCCAGCACAGCTGATCCTGATAGCTTCAAGAACACCCTGTGGTACATCTTAATTAGTTCAACTGAAGCTAACAGCAACAATTACACTACCAGAGTTTAAGAATCTTACTCCACATCTTAGTTGCTGTATAACATTTGTATTCTCAAAAATGGCTGGTTTCAGGAGATTGTTTGGCTTCACACATCTAATATAGTGGGGTTCGGTAGAGCTCAAAGTTTCCATGAGAGATTGAAGTTGCAGCTGAAATTATACAGCAAGAATGTCAGTTATCAACAGCAGATAAAGAGAACATTAAGGAGAAACAACAAACTTGCTTTCCCATTTTGATGTGCCAGAACATAAAAACAAACAGTTATACTGTTTACACGCTTAAGTAGAAGTAAAAACAAAAAATAATTCGAAAAGGACTAAAGCACTCATTATAGTCATAAAGGCATGGTAAAGTTTATCAACATACTACTATGTCACTAAGTAGCACAAAAAGAAAACATGCACATCACTGCCATACACCATCTGGGAGGAAGCGCAACTTTCCAAAAGCGCCATTATAGTGACATACCAAAAGGAGCATAGACACATGCATTAAGTTGGACCCTAGTGCATTTCATATACCAAAAAGGCTTTATCAATTTCTATCTTTTTATCCACATCCGGTACAACGTCACAAGGTCAAACTGTATGCACTTCAAACATTCTTTTCATATAGACCACACTCATGCAATATACCATGGCACGCATATAAATTTTAAAATGAAAAATTACGAGTGCTTGCAAAGTTGCATTATATCTGGCAAAGAAGGGACTTTTTCCAGAGTCATTAGGGTCAGCAACATCGGAGAAGATTAAAAAAGCGAGATAGAGTTTGTAATTTAAAGAGAAAGTTAGTGCAGAGTCTACAAGTCACTAACACAGAGTTAATGAGTTAGGAACAAAGAATAAGTACATTTTGGTACAGGTCAAACTGGCCTAGGTCCAGGTTTTTTGACCCATTAAAGGGATGGAGATGTGACGTTGTGAACAATGGAATGAAGCAGAGAATAATTAGCCTATTTTCTAATCCCAATCTATCTTATAACTTCTCAATCCAGTGCCCAGATTCCCTTCAAGCTAAACTTTCAGCTCAGGGAGCAATGCAGGAGCCCAGCTGTCCTATATAACCCAGACCAGTATGAGCTTTTCTGCATTTTTGGTCTTAGAAAAATGCCGATCAGCATCCAGCCTGACCAGGTGTGACATACTGTTGTACACTACTAGATTGCGGATAAACCACAAACAGTACACTACTATATTGTGGGTAAACCACCAAAAGCAGGCTGAAACAGCAGTGAGAGAAGAAATTGCATTTGATTTGGGCCCAGATTAGGTAGTCCAAATAATCTCAAAAAAAAAAGGTAGTCCAAATAAAAGCATGCCTAGGATTTGGTCAACTCTAGCTAACATTAGCATATCGAATAGTCTGCCATAAAATGTCATCAGATGCCATGCTAGGAATGTCAAATCAATGCTGCCTCATCTGTTTATGTATTGGGGTCTGGGGACCATTGAATAGGGAAATGGATACAGATCAAAACCTAGTACAGGGTTCCGGCCATGGATTGAAGTGACAGAATAACACATTGACACATGATAACAGAGGCGCCAAATGTTCTTCTAAGTGCCAAAATAAGTGCAGTGGGAAGCATATAGTTTTCATGACTGGACTGATGGTTCCAAAAATACAGATTAGGTGGAAATGATAGCTAGAAAAGAAGTCTATTGTTGATATATGAGTAACAAACTAAATTACAATGTTTGAATTAGCAACAAGATAAAATAGAATTTCCCACCTTGAAACGTGATCCAATGGATGAAAATTTTGAAGACTTTGATGTCTCCTGAGGAAGTGCGGGGAATAAACCAGCTACAAACGGGCATGAAGAAGCATTCAGCAAATCCTGATATTCAGCCACTACATAATCTTTGTTCTTGTCTAAGAATTGATCGGCCTTGTATGTTACCTGTGGATGGTACAAAGTAATGTCTAATCGGTAAGATGCTCACATTTTTTGGTACAAGAATATACATATCCTTTTATGAAGAAGACTTACATCGCCAGCATAATGGACTACTGTAAAGTCAGTACGTGAAAGCTTTGGTTTGGCAAACCGCTTGTTATTCTTAAACGTTGTATATAGCTTCTGCGCAAATGTCTCATGTGTTGATCTAGGAAACATACTGCACAGAAATTTTAAGGGAAAGAAGTAGTCAATTTACAAGCAGTCGGATGATAGAGAATTCAAATAGCTAACTACTAATAGTTGCCGAAGTAATTGAAAGAATCTATGTCATTTGCATGTGGGAATACCCAAAACATACCATGCTTCATCCAGAAGTGCAATCAATCCACCTTTCTGAAAACATGGGAATACATGTTACTAGTGTCATACAAAGTTCTGAAACAAAATTTGGAGCTAAAATTATTTTGTTTTGGAGTGTCCATTATCAAATACCAAATTTTGTATCACGAACCCCATCTCATCTTAGAAATAAAAGTATCATTAGTGAGTTTATAGCCTGCAGACCACCAGTCTTGAATATACTCTCTAAGAAATTACATTATGATAACCGTACAATTTGTGTGGCATGTCATAGTATTAGCGTGTACCTTCTCTATCAAGTCTAGCACATCTTGGTTATCGACAAACTCGATGTAACTCCAGTTTATCTCTTCTCTGGTATATTCTTCTTGTTCCATTTTGAACACATGCTGCATGACAAAGCCACATGTTTATTGAAGGCCGGGAACCTCAGGAATAAACTGATACCATCGAGACTCGAGAGTAAATTCAGGACATACCTGGTTAAAATGTTGTTGCAGCTTTTCATTGGTATAGTTGATACATAGCTGTTCAAAACTGTTCAGAGAAATTCAACAGCTGTGTTTAGCATAATCTATTATGAGGGGGTTTTCTATCTAGTTCGTGTAAGTTACAAAACACTAACCTGTTAACTTTGAAGCTCTCAAAACCATAGATGTCAAGAACACCAATCAATTGTTTCGAGTTTGGGTCCTGTCCAATAGAGACATTAATTTTTTCCACAATCCTGTGCACATGACCACGGTAATAATAGATGTCAGGATATGAACACTGAAATCTAATTCTGATTTTCTGACAGGTGAGGAAGGATCATTACCAATCGAACAATCGGGAGTATATAGTTTTGGCTAATGCATCCCTGCTAGAAACTGCAGAAGCAGGATCAAGTGTTCTAGTAATAATTTCTTCAGGTGTGACTATTACTCGTGTTATCAGTGCCTTTTCCAAATTCTCGCAATCACATCTGCATGAAACTTTAAGAGTTTAGCATTGTTGTGGTCACACTAAACATGTAGGAAAATTTAGCATTCTATATAAGGACAAACATGCACTCACTGCAGAAGTTCTGCTGCAGTATTAAGGTGGAATCTGGACTTATCATCCTTGATTACAGATGAATCAATTTCCTTCCCCTTGGCAAAATCTATATTTCCCAGATGAAGTACAGCTGCTACAACCCTGAATATAGCTTCCTGTAAAATAATTGAATTATGATGGTTGTCGGTAATCCTGAAACTAACATTGTACTCCCTTGGCTCCAAATTATAGATTACTTCGGGTTTGTCGTCCTAAGACAAACTTGTCTAACTTTGACCAAGTTTATAGAAAAAAAGCATTAACATCTACAACATAAAATTAGTTTAGTTGAATCCACCATGAGATATGTTATGATCGTGCATCTATTTGGTATTGTAGGTGTTACTATATTTTTCTATAAATTTGGTCAAAGTTAAACAAGTTTGTCTTAGGACTAGAATTTGGAACAGAGGGAGTAGTAACTTTAGAATAGCAAGAGACACACCTGCTCTTCCTCATTGATTCCAACTACATCCATGGCCCTTCTTGTTGCCAAATATTCTTCGGCGTCATTAATTCCATCCACCTCAATACAGCTTGACTGGTTGAGGTAATGGAAGGATCTAGGATCAGACAGCTTATACCTCTTAGTGTCCTGCATGTTACAAAGATTCATAGTAAGGAATACACCTTTCAACCATGTTGAGTTACATGCCGAAAATATTAAGAATTACAAGGTAAAACAAGTCAGTTGAAAACGTACCTCAGGTGGTGCAGCGCAAAGGAAATAAAAGCAGTGATAATTTCTTTCCGGGGTATTAATTTGGCACACACGTGATCTTTCCAGCAAGTAAGTTCTGATAGCAGCTCCTGAGATCCGTCCAGTCTTGTCAATAATCTCCAGGTGCACCCAACCTAACCTATTCAGGGCTATCCCCAAACGCATTACCAAGAGAAGGACGGTGGCTCAGGCAATTCAGCACCGCAAATGGGTAAATGACATCAAAGGGGCGCTTACGGTCCAGGTCCTCCTTGAATATCTACAAGTTTGGGACATGACAGATGGGCTAATCTTACAGCCTGAGCAACCTGACCAATATGTGTGTCTTATGTTTTCAATTTTAAAGCTAAATAAGCAAGCAGATAATAAAAAAAGGTTAAATGGTCTTGCCTCTAGGACTTGTTGTTCTACTGTACGTCCTTCTACTCCAGATCTCCCACCTAAGTGTGCTAGATATCTCATAAGCATCTTCGTTGTCTCAGTTTTGCCAGCACCACTTTCACCACTGACCAATATAGAGTTGCTTTTCCCTTCATTTATCATTGCCCTGGTTTCTCACATTGAATAGGTTGCGTCAGAGTAACGCAGTCATGTAATTTGGTCAATGAAAGCCATATTGCCATATATGTAAATATTTATGCAACAAGAATTCACCTGTAAGCAACATCTGCAATGGCAAAGACATGAGGACTCAATTCACCAAAATCTGCACCCTTGTATTGTTCCATCATGTGGGTATCATAAAGATGTGGCAATCTTTGAAATGGATTTACAGCAATCAAGATGCTGCCAGTGTAAGTCTGAGAGTGCAAAAGAATTGTTATCATGAGCAACTTGTGCAAATTATTTGATGTAAGATTTTGGGCAAAAATGGAAAGGAGCTCACATATATTTCATTCAGTTCATAGCGGGTAGCAAGATTCTGCAGAACACCAGGTTCATGCAAGTATGATAGTCTTGTCATATCATCAACTCCTCCTGGTGGAGCTTCCATATCCTTGGGAAAAACTTTTGACCTGTCTGTGGTAACCTGTGCAAAAGCGTTACTTGTGATCAAATTCATAATCCATTTTCTGTCAAAAAGATACAGCCTATATATTCTGAGTCCAGAAGGATACAGAATACTGGAATGGAGCAGAACTGTAAAATTTCCTTTTTAGAACAATACCAATATTCCTACGGAGAAACTAAGCAGAAAAATACCAATATTTTGAATCCATATTCATAGCAGGAGGAAGATGGAGGTCTTATGCATAACGTATGAGAAGAAACAGCAAATCGTACCTTTTTCCCATTTGATGTCTGCACATGTACTTCATTGTTTTTTATGCTAACAACCTCCCCATCTATCCAAGCTAGAGTTGGGTCTTCTACCCAAACATGAGAACCAACGATGATATTAACTGGAGTTCCCTGTGAGACAAATGATGTAATAATCAATGAGATATCAAGTAAAGCATTGTTTCACTCTCCCTCCCTTGCTCTCATGTCACTATGTCAGTAAATTTTCAACATCTTGCCAAATTGTTACAGATGTTGTCACTGAATGAGTATGCGATGCTGTGATTTAAATGATCAAAGAAACGGTAATCTAACAGCACAATGTATCAGGCTCTGAACCTGATTAATATATTATATTAATCACCAGGCTTCAAAGTCCAGAGGCTAGGATTTTGAGCAAAAGGTGAGACCAACTTTGTCTGAAAGCATAATTGAGAAGGGAAGAGAGGAAGAAGATGGAGAATCCAGTTTGAGGGAATGAAGTTATAACGAGGTAAGCAAGGGCATAGGCACGCAACAACCCCTGTGGCATCAGGCAAACAACCAGAACAGACCTGCTACAAACAAAAGTTGTGCAGGGGATAACAAAATAAACTTTGGGATGCAATTAAATTTCACGGAAAAAATATTTAGATTGAGGAGGCTAGATGTTTTCTTTTATAGTGGTGAATAAAATAAAAAATGCAATTCCTTTGTAACAGTTAGTTTAAACACCACTTATGCAAATACATTCCCGTGCCATTTACAAAAGTACAGATTGAAATTTGGTTTAAACCGAATTCTAAAGTTGAATAGTGAGAAATTAAAGCTAGCACTGTAGTCAGGTCCACAGCCCAGGCATATCCAAAGCATTGCAATTTTCAGTACAATGCATTATACATGGCTGTGTTATAACTTATAATGCCTAGAAGACATGTTTACTCTACTGTAATTATACAAATACAGTATGCGATTTCTAAACACTTCAATTGTGCATTTAACGGTCAAAAGGATCTGTCAATAAACCTGAGTGGTCACTAAGACTCCAACCACTAAAGGAATAGGACAAATGCAGTTTACTACCCACAAGATTGAACAAATTTTGAGCTCTACAACTTCAAAGCTCAAGATTCCTGGTATTAAAAAATTAAATATTATGGCACATAAAGTTTGTCCGTGTTATTCATGAAACTATCAGTAACTTAGTCCTTACAACTCGCTCATCAAAGTCAATGTTTTGTCAAACAATTATAGTTATCTCTTTATTAAGGAACAAATGGAGTTCAAATCCTTGGTCGCCTACTTGATATTAAAGGTACTTCATACAGAACCCACAAGAAACGTGCATCAATGACATACTGAAAAGTGCTGTTCTATTTCCACCCCAAACATCACTGCTCTTACTTTATGTAAAAGGTACTTCAAATGGAACCTACAAGAAATGCACATCAATGACCTATGGAGAGGTGTAGTTCCATTTCCAACCAAAACACTACTGCTAGTAAACTTGAAGCAGACCCTTCTAAACTAAAATTGAGGTTTCTTTCACACTAAACCATCAAACAGACGGAAAACCTGAATATAATCTTCCTAATATACCCAATTATGCATCCATCAAATTAATGCTAAATAAACTTCGTTGCAGATAAGAGCTAGGCTTTCTGTCATCAGCATAGTTTTCAGGAGACAGACATTACACTTTCGCCTATAGATAGAGTGAAGTAAGAATACCAATACTACTGCGTGAATGCAAGTACAAGCAATTTTACATGGGAAGAAAAAAAAAGGGTCCTCTTAGCGGCAGGCACAGCAAGTTAGCAAACTCCAAAAATAGCGGCGAAGCTAGCTCCAAAGCTGTAACAACTCTACTGTGAGCAGCAGCATGCTGTGTAAGAAATCTTAAAAGTCTAGGGTTGAAAATTTTATTTCTGATTGATGCATCCAAATGAGCAAGCAGCCCTCGCATCTCAATTATACCATTTGAACCATCCAGAGCTGCGAATCCCGGCAAAAACATCATCTGATCCGCAGCCACCCGAAGCGAAACGCGCCCAAAACACAAGCTAGTAGTGGGAGTTGGGAGGGCAAAGCGTTAAACAAGCAAAGGATCCGGAACAGTACCATGGGCGGATCAGGCTCGGATCGGAGGGGGCCACCGATCCGTCGGCTCCAGCAGAGGGTACCCCGCCGCCGGCGAGGTCAGCGGCCGTCGAGGCGGCAAATTGGGCTACCTCTTCTCCGCTCCCCACCAACCACCCACGCTGCTGCTTGCTGTTGCTTCTCGCGGTCCTTCTGTTTCCCCCTTTTTTTTCGTCTTGTCCGCGTGGTTGCTTCCCGATTGACTCCACCGCGCGTGGTGGTTGCCGCCGGCGATGGCGGCGCGGCGGTTCCGTGCGTGCGCGGCGACGACGAGATGGGGAGAGGTGGAGGGGGACGGGAGACGGCGGAGGGCAGAAATGGTAATTACGTGCTGCTTAGTTTTCTCGCGGTTTGGAAGAATCGAGGAATATAATTCTGCTCTTCTTGTCCTGAAATGCGCTGTTTCCGGACGCCCAAAGGCAATTTAAATAGGTGCTTTTCGCCTCAAGGACCTATATTTCTACTGATTTCCATATGAACCCTTTGTAATTTGCATTCATGCCCTGAGCATTTTAAAATACAAAACAAAATCGCCAGTTCTTAGAGAGATCCGATTCAGGCTTACTATATCAAATATCTACCAAATCAATGAGGATATGGAGCAGTTACGAATCTGATATCATTAATAATCATTTGTACAAATGATATATTGATATTGCTTAGAGTTACAAACGATTATAACAGGTAACATAGCGTGCACCAAGGGGCAAAATGGGAATAGATCACGGTAGAAACTAGCAACGCTCTATCTCTAGCGTGATATAAAATCCTACTGCATATCAGAATCGATTTTATGGATTATATCAGTAATTTAGAGAGAC
The DNA here is from genome assembly GCA_900205405.1 of Echinochloa crus-galli. Classification (NCBI taxonomy): domain Eukaryota; kingdom Viridiplantae; phylum Streptophyta; class Magnoliopsida; order Poales; family Poaceae; genus Echinochloa; species Echinochloa crus-galli. The sequence continues at coordinate 2,883,524 of OAMR01000067.1, forward strand.
ATCAGTTGCGGTTTTGCGATCAGGCACGGGAACGTAGCGCGCAAATATTTTTCTCCCCCTGCCCGTGAGGACGGCGGCCTTTCGGCCACCTGCCGCTGCCGTTCCGGCTGCGTGCTGCGCTGGGTTTTTTCCTCGCGTGCACGGCGGGCGGTGACGAAACTGCCCCTCCGGCGGTATGTGTGGCACAGAAAATACGGTCGCTGGGGAGTCGCACCGCCCTGGACAAGCTGGAGGGTCTCGGAGCTGCTTTTGAGGCCAGGATGTCGCGGCGACCGCTTCTACGAGCTGGCTGTGGGGGCCACGCCACCTTGGGGCCACCACCGCCCATCCTCCGTGCACAAAGATCATGTGATCAAAAGTGCACTGGATGGCTACCGGAACGAGAAAATAAACTCGTGGGTCGGCTGGTTTGCTTGTCCGCACGCCTATCCTTAACGCTTGGACTGGGAAGATAAAATTTTGCAATAGAGCGTGTTTGGGTGGTTTTACATTGGAGGATGTTCGAAGCAAATTAACAGAGAGAGCCTTTTTTTCTTGGTGTTACATTCGCAAAATCTGCCTATGAGGCCATGATTCAGATTTTCAGTATGCATTTGATGATTATTACTTCATACGAGTTACGATTTCAGCTATTCCCCAGATAAACTATATAGGAATTAGGATATTGGCATAGTGGTTTCAAAAGTGGTTTATTTTAAGGGTAAATGGCGAGCTCAACGTATCTTTATTTGGACGAAACCCAGAACCACCACCGGAAGATCTATAGTGAGGATGGCTCTCCACTCCATCAAGGATGCTAGATTAGGAGGGGAAGGACCATTTCTTTTACTCTATCTTATACCACCTTTTAGTAGCAAGCATACTGCAAAATTGGTGCCAAGCAAATATGATAGCGATACATACATTTTGAGATAAAAAGGGCTAGAAATCATAATGCATCAAAATGCATTTTGGTTGACATGTTGTCCTAATGCCACTACATCTTGTTTGGTGCTAAAAGGGGTGATAAATGATTTCATGGCCTAAACCGTGGTGCAGGTACAACAAATTCTTAGCATGGTGCGTTGTGGCAATATGAAAACATGGAATATATGTACTCAGAAAACAATGTCATTAGATTCACATTTTAAAACTCTATGTCAATTTGTTGCTATAAGCATCCGCAGCATCATGTATACTAATGATTAGAGTAAAAATGAGTTTTATAATTGGTAGTATGGATGTAAATTGTACTTATTTTGGGTTGTTATGGCAACCAATAAATTGATAAATAAATTAAAATGGTAGTCTAAGTAATTAATTTTTATAAAGGCCTAGATTAGTTAATTTAGGAGAGACGATCTAGATGGCATGCCCACTACTAGATTACAAACATTCACCGACGAAATTTTTGAAGTGGCCGAGGGGGATCCACCAATTAGCGTTTTTCTCTTTCTAATGGCCGACGGTGTCTAAGTGTGACCAGATCTGTGACCAGATCATTTCCTGTGAGTGATCCTGAATTTCCGACCAAGTATTCCCGACCATGAAAATCGGACTAGGTGTACAAATAAACAAAGATACCGTCGGCCACTCTGTGAGCACCCCTCGGCAAATGTCGTTAATCTTGTAGTGGCCGTAATTTATCAGTTGACTTAGAATACACTATTGGATATCGACATGTATTCTTAAATTGAGAGAGTATTAAATTTATTTTATTTTCCTACAGAAACGAAATGCACTTACATGGCTATTTGTATTTAATTGTTTAAAATTTTTATCTACCAAAAGGTACATGCATATTTAATTGATGTTTTTTCCTTTTCCAAGATGTATTTTTTCACTTTCAAGATGCATGTGCGTTTAATTGATTGACTTTTTATTATTATTTTATATTTCTTTAAGGTTTGATCCTTCAAAATTTGGTTGATTAATTGCTTTATTTAAGATATCAAGATCCTCTTTTATAACTACTAATCTATTCTAAAAATCTGCCTCCTTCATTCAATCGGGATAGAATAAAAAATGGAGATGTCGGTTTGGGTGGCCAGGACGTGCGATTTGAGAATTAGCTTTCTGATTAGACTCACGCTTAAGGCATTAATAGGCTGATTGGTATAGAACAAAGTTAATAGGTTGATAAACCCTGATCTTTTGTGCCTTGTTTTGTATTATGAAAAACCAAATGCCCCTCTATTATTAAATATATGTTATTTAGAATAAAAAATTAGTTAAAAAGCTAATATATTTAATCTAAATGTCGTATATTTAAAAATGAATATGGTATAATATAAGAAATCAATAGGCACATTATACTTGTCGCAAATAGATCCGGTACATCGTAAAATATTATACATACATGTTAAGATTAGGTATGTTTTATGATTTTACTTGTGTTTTATAGGTGCGAGGATTTCGGATGGCTACATTTGGATGTTTGTGCCTTTGCACTAAAAGATATCATGTTTTTGTTGTTTTACATGTTAGATACAAAATTGTCTAGATCATATAAGAGTCTGTTTGGATCCATGAGTAGTTTGCTAAAAGTTAGCCCATGCAAATCCAAACAGGGGATAAAAATTATCTAAAGATTAGCTAACCGCTCAACTAAACTTTAGTCCATTAGCCTTCAAACCAAGCTAATAATGGCTAATGCTACAGTTAAAAATTAGTCTACCCATCCAAATAGACTAGAGCTAATTTTAGTCAGCTAGCTAAACTTCAGCTAGCCAAACAGGGCCTATGACCTAGTTGGCTCACCTCGCGCCTAACAACATCTTGCTTGAGTATTATTACATATCAGCAGTCTAATAGGTTATCACATACTATGCTACATTAATTTTTTTATTGATTTGAAGGAGAGAGAGCGAGATGAGAGAAGAAGGTTATTGTTTCGCGAAACAACTCACTCATGAGCTAAATTTAGGACTAAGAGACAACTGCCTCATCATTATATGAATTGTTGTTGCGATGCAACCATTATATTTATTTTTCACTTATAAATTAAGAGATATTGTATTAGCTACTAGACAACCAAAATTATGACTTTTTTTTAGGGAACCAAGAATTATGACCTATTGTACATTTTTTTTTGAGGAGAATGACCTATTGTACATGTTATGGATTGTTTGATAATTCCACGTATAAGACCATCTACTTGTCCTGAGACCAGATCAATTCGGCCCAGAAAGCATCGTCATATGCCCAGTATAGGCCATGTTTACGGCCTGCGAAACTGGGGGAACCGCGGACCAACTTCCTTTTCCGCAGCCCGTTACATGTCTGTTCCGGCCAGACTAAAGAACAGGCCACAAGACGCACAACGCACTACCCTCACGCGATTCCTCCACGGCCCACGCCATCACGCCCGTGCTGGCTCCGCCATTTCGTCGAACACGTTGGCGGCCACAGCGCGACACTTTGGCACAAGGGGCGGCTCGCTGCTGGCGAGCGAGATCGTTTCCAATTTTCCATGGAACCGTCCTGGCGTGACAGCGCATTCTCTATAAATTCTCGAGTCAGCAAGCCGGCGCGGCGTGATCGTCTCGACACGTGAGAGTTCCAAAACCTTGAGTGCTCCGGAGAGGAGGAATGGAGGCAAGCCGGCGCACTGCAACGGCGACTCCGCAGCCGCGCACCTCCCCGCGCTCGGCGGCCATGGCGGCGGAGCCGACGTGGGGGGACGTCCCGGACAACATCCTCGTCTGCGTCTACGGCTTCCTCCGCTGCCGCGCCGACCGCGTCCACATGGCCTGCGTCAACATGCTGTGGAGCGCCGCCGTGCGGGGGAAACGGCGCCCGGCGCCGCCGGTGCTGCCCCCGCTCCCTCCGCTGCCGCCCCAGCTCCCGTGGCTCATCTTCCCCAGCACCGCGGCGCCCACCTTCTACAGCCCCATCACCCGCCTCCACCACCCGCTCGGCCGGCTCCCCCACGACGTCCGCCGCGCGCGCTGCCTCGGCTCGGGCGACGGCGGCTGGCTCGTCCTCGCGCTCGGCCCGCGCCACGCGCTGCACGCGCTCTACAACCTCAACTCCGGGCAGCGCATCCCGCTCCCGGCGATCTTCACGACCTCGGCGGGCGTCGACGTCCCGCTGGTCGCGCGCGCCGCCACGCTCTCCGCCCCGCC
>OAMR01000067.1:2887641-2899363 GCA_900205405.1 Echinochloa crus-galli
CCTGGTACTCGCCCTGTCTCTTATACACATCTGAACCGCGGACCAACTTCCTTTTCCGCAGCCCGTTACATGTCTGTTCCGGCCAGACTAAAGAACAGGCCACAAGACGCACAACGCACTACCCTCACGCGATTCCTCCACGGCCCACGCCATCACGCCCGTGCTGGCTCCGCCATTTCGTCGAACACGTTGGCGGCCACAGCGCGACACTTTGGCACAAGGGGCGGCTCGCTGCTGGCGAGCGAGATCGTTTCCAATTTTCCATGGAACCGTCCTGGCGTGACAGCGCATTCTCTATAAATTCTCGAGTCAGCAAGCCGGCGCGGCGTGATCGTCTCGACACGTGAGAGTTCCAAAACCTTGAGTGCTCCGGAGAGGAGGAATGGAGGCAAGCCGGCGCGCTGCAACGGCGACTCCGCAGCCGCGCACTTCCCCGCGCGCGGCGGCCATGGCGGCGGAGCCGTCGTGGGGGGACGTCCCGGACAACATCCTCGTCTGCGTCTACGGCTTCCTCCGCTGCCGCGCCGACCGCGTCCACATGGCCTGCGTCAACATGCTGTGGAGCGCCGCCGTGCGGGGGAAACGGCGCCCGGCGCCGCCGGTGCTGCCCCCGCTCCCTCCGCTGCCGCCCCAGCTCCCGTGGCTCATCTTCCCCAGCACCGCGGCGCCCACCTTCTACAGCCCCATCACCCGCCTCCACCACCCGCTGGGCCGGCTCCCCCACGACGTCCGCCGCGCGCGCTGCCTCGGCTCGGGCGACGGCGGCTGGCTCGTCCTCGCGCTCGGCCCGCGCCACGCGCTGCACGCGCTCTACAACCTCAACTCCGGGCAGCGCATCCCGCTCCCGGCGATCTTCACGACCCCGGCGGGCATCGACGTCCCGCTGGTCGCGCGCGCCGCCACGCTCTCCGCCCCGCCTTCCCCCAACCCGTACACGGTCGCCGCAATCGTGCTCGTCGCCGACCGCTCCGCCGCCGCGTTCTGGAGCGAGGGCACCGAGTTCTGGTTCTCGACGGGGGCCCTGCTGGACGCGAGGCCGCAGGATGTCATCTACCACGGGGGCGCCTTCTTCTTCGTCACGTCCCACGAGGGCGTCGTCGCGTTCCGGCCGACATACGGCTGGAACAACAACGTGAACCTGGACCGGGTGGACTTCGACATGCAGCCGCGGGCGGACTACGACGACGACGCCGGCGTCGTGGAAGGGATGGGCCTGGGCGCGATGAGGCGCTACCTCGTGGAGTCCCGGGGGCGCCTGCTCATGGTGGTGAGGTACGTCTACAACCAGAGCGGCCGCACGGAGGTGATCCGGGTCTTCGAGTTCCGCGCCATGGCGGCGCCCTACGACGAACAGCCCCGCGCGACCTGGGAGCACGTCGGCAATGGGCTGGATGGCCGGATGCTGTTCCTAGGGCCGGGCTGCTCCAGGTCCTTCGAGGTCGCTCACTACAATGGCGCCGAGGGAGAGTTCGAGGAGTCCATGATCTATTTCCTGGACGACGGCTTGACCTCCGTGCCATCGGCGGATGGAAGGAGGCTGTACTCCTTGGCCGACATGGGCAAATACTCCATGGGAGGCATGGCCACCGAGCATTGGCCTCCAGGTCTCTACCCGACAGTGTCCGACAGCGCTCCCCCAACCTGGTGGCTCCATTGACCACGATGATATGATTCTTGCATTGCATAGTGCTTATGATCTTCGCTTAAGGATCACCCGTGCAATGCATGTTTTGTGCGTATACTATTCTAAACCTGTACATGTGTACGGGGTGATCCTGAGACATTTGGTCTGGTTAATTGGCCGGGGTTGTGAGATGCTAACGGCAGATGTATGAGAGAAGGATCCTAATTCCATTTTCTTCTGATGTTAAATTTTGTCCAGGTCCTGTAACTGAAGATTATAGATGTAGAATAGCAGATTCTGCATGTATTTGCAGCTGAAGAACCCCCCCCCCCCCCCACCACTTTCTAAACTTCTAATATTTTTCTCACTGGCTCATGTTCTCATCTTTGATCAGGACATCAGGTTGCTTGCATTGCTGCTTTAGCGCCCTTTAACTGTAATCCTATCAGTACACTAGCACACTTGTTGTTTTCGCGGTATTTATCGCAACTGTAAATCTCCATTTGATTTCTGATATTCTGCAAATGTTGCAACAAGTCCTTGCTCTTTCCCCTTACTGTCAGATATCATGTTTTCATCATTCATCCTGTTGGTTAAGTACACTACATAGGACTAGGAGTAACTATTTATGTGATGCTATTAGTATCAGACACAGGGTCGTCACAGGCTCATGGCAGGTTGTTCAGATATCGCAGCTCCAATCCGAGTTCAATTTGCACTGCGGCATCCTGTGAATGCTACCGCAAGCTTTTTTTATTATTTGTTTTTTACATGATCTGACACTTTGATCTCCTTAACTTAATTGATCAAACTTTAATGTTTCGATTTTTAAGATTAGGGTGCAGTATTGCGTCCTGCTTTACACATTCAGTTGTTTAGGCCTCCCGCACTGCTTCTGAGCTTATTCTGACCGGAACAGTGAATACTGCGTATATGGATTGCATTTTTTTTTGACTTGGTTGCAACATTTTAATACATGACCCTATTGTGGTGTAAATGTTTCTTCCATTGAAATGGTAGTCTCTTCATTTTAATTTCATGACAATGCAAAGCGTATGTTTCACTCCCTAGTCACCCAAACATCCCCATGGCCTCTTCTTGACTTCAATTTTTTCACAACCATAACGAGACCCCAAAACCCATGGAAGCCTTGCTGAACTTTTAGCACAAACTAAACAGATTCTTCCAGAACAAGGTTTACTGAAAATGTGAAATCAGTTTCGGTTTAACCGGTGGCAAAAAGGCACTTTGCAATTGGAAGCGGTGGGCCCACGAGGCCAACTGGCTAGCGCGGCCGCGGCATTGCAACCGTGCGATGCCGTGCGAGCGCCGTGCCGTGGGCGAGGCGTTTGCTCCTCGTGGCTGGCCGGCGGCGTGACCTGCCACCGCCCTATAAGTTCCAGCCGTAACCGTTTCCTGCGCCCACCACCATACCGTACCCCACACGGAAGCTTTCGAAAGTTGAAGGCTCGAGGGAGGAGGAGAAGGAAGGATGGCGGGACGAAGTGGGCTCACCGCGCCGCCGTCCTCCCCGCAATCCCCGGCGGCTCCGGGGCGGCCGTGGGACGACGTCCCCGACGACATCCTCGTCCGCGTCTCCGCCTTCCTCCCGTGCCGCGCCGACCGCGCCCACATGGCCTGCGCCAACCCGCGGTGGAGCGCCGCCGTGCGGGGGATAGGGCGCCCGCTGCCGCCGGAGCTGCCCCCGCTTCCTCCGCTCCCGCCCCAGCTCCCGTGGCTCATCTTCCCCAGCACCGCGGCGCCCACCTTCTACAGCCCCATCACCCGCCTCCACCACCCGCTCGGCCGGCTCCCCCACGACGTCCGCCGCGCGCGCTGCCTCGGCTCGGGCGACGGCGGCTGACCCCCACCCCCGCGTTCTGGGCCGAGGGCTGCCAGTGGTGGGGCTCGCCGGAGCCCCTGCATAACTTGGGGCTCCAGGACGCCATCTTCGACGAGGACAGGTTCTACTTCCTCACGTCCGGCGAGAATGTCATCGAGGTCCTCGTCGACTACTCGGAAGGCGACGCGGCCATGGACTATGGAATTGAGGATCTCGAAATCCAGCAGCGATGGGACTACGACCGGGACCTCAAGTTGATCCGTCGCAACGGCACGATGAAGCGCTACCTCGTGCCGTCCCGGGGGGACCTGCTCATGGTCGTGAGGTACGTCTTCGACCACGACGAGGGCACCAGGCCCACCGTAGATCTGATTCGGGTCTTCGAACTCTACCATCCGCCGCGCATCAACTGCGTGTCGCCTGAGCCGTTCTGGAGGGACCTCCTCGGCGACCTGGATGGCCGGATGCTGTTCCTGGGGCCGGGCTGCTCCAGGTCCTTCGAGGTCGACGACTATGATGATATTGTCTTCCAGGAGTCCATGATCTACTTCCTGGACGAAGGCTTGGTCTCCGAGCCAGCGGAAGACGGCAGGGGGTGGTTCTTGTTCACCGACATGGGCAGGTTCTCGACGGAGGAGATGCATATGGCCGCAGAACCATGGCCTGAGGGCCACCCGCAGGGGTCCGACAACGCTCCCCCAACCTGGTGGCTCCATTGATCGATCTTCGCGTGCTATTGTGCATTGCGTCGTCTCCTTGTTAGTTCGTATTGAAACAGTTTGGTTTTGTTCATTCATTCATGCTAACTGCAGTTGTTTTGTATGTGATCGGACGGAGGCTCCTTATGTTTTGCAAGTATTGCTACTGAAAAACCTCCACTGAATTTCTGATATTCTTTCATGTTGGCACCAATTCCTTTACAGAAGAATGCTCTTTGGTCCTTGCTTTGTGATTGTTTCATGTTAATTCCGTTCAGGTTGCTTGCTGCTTTAGGCTAAAATGTGTTACTGTCATCAGTAGGACATTTTTGCAGGCCTTGCAAGTTGCAATTGAAAATCTTCATTCAGTTTCTGACATTTTGTGATCTGCTTTCTTGACAACACAAATTTTCTGCTCTCCATAAGCAACTGTCAGATCTCTGTTATGAACATTTCTTTGAACTATCTAAATGGAAACTCATTTACCAGATGCACTGTCACATAGCTAGTCACATGACATGAATATGTGAATGGTCTGTCAGTTGACACGTTTTCTAGTTACCAGCTTACTGCTGCTCCAAATATCAGCTCACTATTGCCATAGCAAGTTATGTTTTTAGCACTTTGTTAACTATGTATGTTTTCCCAGATTTTACCCTTCCATCTCGTTTAATAAACGACCCCAAGTGTTGGTGATGTTTCTGACTTAAACCATCTTTCTTATATCATGTTACCAGATTCCAATGGATCATTTTGGCGCAATTACTTGCGTTCATAAACCTGGCATGTCGTTGTTTAGCTTATTCTCTTGACCACAACGCAACCAGAACATTGGATGAAATGTGGATTACCTGCGTGGCTTAGTTATATATTGAATCTTAGTTTATCTGCATTTCAAATTGGGTCAGAGTTTTCGCCTCATTAGCTAAGCCAATGCATATGTTGCCAGTCAGATGCTGTCCATCGGTAAAAGTTGCTTCTGGCTTGCTGTTGCCATTTTGACGCACCAACCTCTGTGAATTTCCACACAACAACAACAAAAACAACCATTACAATTGCAAGTCTTCTTTTTCAATAGAACCTGAATCTTAGGGCGTTTCTGACTTTGCGCGTCTTCTTTATCAATAGAACCTGAATCTTGGGGCGTTGCGTTTCTGAAATCACCTGATACCCATTTTTTTTATGTCCATAACTCTAAGAGATGATAGAATAATACTCTTTAGGAAAGTATCATGCACAGTAGGCTTTTGGTTGCAACTCCAATAATTGGAACAATAATGCTTAACATGTCAGAAGTGAAGGTGAAGCTACAACACAAACTACTGAATAAACACGACCATTAGTTTTCCCCCATTATGGTCTCCACAAGGTAATCCTCCAGATGCAGTGGCTTCACTACAATGTCAGTAGTACAGAATATGCATGCAAGTGAATCTAACAACTTATCCATTACCTCGAATGCTGAACAAGAGGTTATCACAGTAACTACTGGCTGGGCATGAGCAAGTTAGTTTCCAGTTGCACATGAACATCAGCCTTCAACCACTTCATGATCCCAGTGAGATACACCTTCCACCACTTCATTGCCTTCCACTTGGCCTACCACTTCATCAACCGATTTAAGTATGGATTAGAAAAATTGACAATCTAGCTATTTCTTTTGATATTTTGGTAAGCTGATTAAGGGAACCTTGGTCGTTAACATGAGGACTTCAAATAGTGGACCAAGTCACCTTCACTGAGACAGCAGCGAGCTCAAGCTTCATCCCTTGACTAGCACATCCATGTTGCTTAGCTTTAAAGGAAAGACAACGCTCTACATGATTGTTACCCACCTTGAACTTCAAAAGCATCTGAGTACCCTTGGTGACGGCAACCACAAAATGTCTTAGGCGAGATGACTGATCAATAGTGCCTTGAAAAAGCTGAATTTCTTCATAGTCCTCTGCAATACATACAAGGGAACTTAGAGACAAAGTCAAACCTCTCTGTACTTCTGATATGTGAACTTCAATTGTGCCCTCCACAGCGTACTCAACAAAAGCTAAACTCATGTCAAGTGTGCCACAATTGCCAACAATGCGATGTTTTTTTTTTTTGAAAGGAACAAGAGGGGCAAGCCCCTACTGGTTAATTTCATTAAAAGATGATAAATTAAACAAGAGTACAAGGCCTTAGAAGACCAAAAGAAAGAAGGGAAAAACAACAAAAAAGAAGGAAAAAAATGAGGGGGACAAGAGCTACAGGTTGTTCAGCCAAAACTCCATGTGAGGCAAGAGGCTTGGTTTTGCTCGAAGAAGGACCAACTTGAATTCAGCAGCAAACTTCCTTCTGCAATTGTCTATTGTGGGATCGATATCATTAAAGATCCAATCATTTCGCACTGTCCAAATGGCCCAAGTCATAAGCACTATTATCTCCATAAAGAAAGGAACTCCAAGCTGCTGCTTGATCCTTGTGAAGATCTGAAGGACTGTTCTAGTTGATGGAACTGTGATTCCAATGGACTCCCAGCAGGCTTTTGCAAAGCTGCATCGCAGGAAAAGATGTCCTGATGTTTCATTCCTCTGTAAGATGCATAGATCACATGTGTATGATTCCAGTATCATTCTTCTTCTTCTTAGCATATCTCTCGTGTTGACTCTGTCCTTCAGTACCAGCCAAAAAAAAACTTTGTGTTTCATTTGGCATTTGGATCTCCAAATCCATGAGAAGGCTGGGTGTATAGGTCTGTGTCCAATGAGATGTTTGTAGGCTTTTGATGTTGAGAAGAGGTCATTCCCCCAAAAATATGTCCACTGATCCTTTTCATCCTGAAATTGAGTGTTCTGTATTATGGTATACAGTTCCTGAAACTGTTCATGTGCCTGGATGGATAGTGGCAGGTGGAAATTTTGTGATAGGTTTGTCTGGTTCAGTACTTGTTTGAAGGTGGTGTTTGTGTCCTTTGCAAAGGAGTAGAGCTCTGGGAATTTTTGCATGAGAATCTGATCTGTCCAGTTATCCTTCCAAAAGAGAACCGAAACACCATTTTGTACTGTGACTTTTGCAATCTCTTTGTATGAGTCCAATAACTTGACAACATCTCTCCACCAAAAAGAACCTTTTTTCTGTTGACCTGGTAGCTTGCCATTTGAATAGTAGTTTTCCCATACGAGATTGACCCATGGTATATTTGCCCTTGAGTAAAACTTATGAAGGAACTTGAGAAGTAGGGAGTCATTATGCGTGGAAAGGTTAATGACCCCTAGACCTCCTTCTTTTTTGGGCAAGCACACCATTGTCCAGGCAGCTTTGGGGGCCTGTTTTGAGTCTAGGTCTGAACCTCTCCACAAGCAGTGCTTCCTATATTTGTCAAGCTGTTTGATCACTCCTTTATGTAGCTTCATTGTGCAACTATAGAACACAGCAGATGAGGAGAACACTGAATTGACCATCTCCAATTTTCCTCCAGGGGAGAGGAAGATAGACGTGGAGAGGAGTCTTCTCTCAATTCTCTGAACCAGAGGCAAAAAATCTTCAATGCTAGGTTTTGTGGTGCCTAAGGGGAGGCCCAAATATGTGAAAGGTAAACTGCCTTTTTGACAGTTGAAGGTGTTTGCTAGCATCTCTAACCTTTCTTCTGACACATTGATGGGAACCATCATTGTTTTGCTATAATTCACTCTAAGTCCTGTAGAATTAGCAAAGGTAGTCAAGATATCTTTGAGGACTAAGAGCTGTCTTGGGCATGCTTCCATGACAAGCAAAGTATCATCTGCATATTGAACAATTGGGAAATCAGTGCCAGCCTTCTCTGGGAGGGGTAGGTTGAGAGACCCTTGTTCTTTTGCTTTGTTGACTAAAGATTGCAATAAATCAGCTGCTAGCACAAAGAGGAGTGGAGACAATGGGTCACCCTGCCTAACTCCTCTTCTACAATGAAAAACCTTCCCTGGCACTCCATTAAGAAGAACTGAAGACGTTCCTGAACTTAGAATGGCTTTGATCCATGCGATCCATTTCTCCCCAAACCCCTTATGCTTTAGTATCTCCAGTATGGCCTGATGTTCTATTCTATCAAAAGCCTTTTCAAAATCCAGTTTTAAGATTATCATCTCTCTTTTTGTTGATTTGCACAGAAACAAGTATTCAAAGGCCCATGCTAGGCAGTCATGTATAGTTCTAGATTTGATGAAACCATATTGGTTATCATGAATCAAAGATATGATGACCTGTTGCAACCTTTCAGAGAGTAGCTTTGTGAGCAGCTTTATGGAAGAATTTAGAAGTGATATTGGTCTGAAGTCATTTATCACCAAGGGCGTATCAATTTTGGGGATTAGTGTGATGTAAGATCCGTTGATGCTTCTGATGCAGATCCCTCCTTCATGGAAACCTTCACAAAGTTCATAAAACTCTTTGGATATAGTGGACCAACACTTTTTCATAAATTCTCCATTGAAGCCATCTGGTCCAGGAGATTTATTGTTTGGCAGTTCAGCAATTATTCTATCAATTTCTTCTTTTGAAAATGGGCTCTCCAACCATTCTAGCCCTTGTATTGGAATCAGTACCTCCTGGAGATCAATGTACATGTGTGTAAATTCAGAAGTGCCAAGCCTTTCCTTGAAAGAAGCCCAGATGATTTGTGCCTTAGCTTCATGATCGCAATGTTCCTGCCCCTGTTCATCTTTCAGCAAGGTAATTGTGTTTTTCCTATGCTTGATGGAGGCATTGGCGTGGAAAAATTTTGTGCATTCATCCCCAAATTTCACCCATTTTATGGTTCCTCTCTGTTTCCAGTAAATACGTTGCTGGGTAAGCAAAGACTGTAGATGAGTTTGTAATAAATCTCTGAAATTCCATTCTTGAAGGGAGAGATCTCTTTCTTCTTCTAAAGTGTCCAGAAACAAGAGCACATCTTTACATCTCTGGATGGTTTTTGCTAGATTGGGTAGCTGATTCTTCCATGCTTTCAACACTCTCCTAAGGTTTTTGAACTTCGCTCCCACTATTTTGGCTTTGTCTGTTTCTTCTTCCAACAATGCGATGTTTGATTGGTTTCCACGGTCTTCGAAGGGTGCAAGATATTGCTCCATCAATCAGCCCCAGATCATCTTCCTCCAACACTCCATTCTTGATCCTTAATCCTTATATCCAACTCTATTAGAACAGGGGGAGACATCTCGATGCCTCTCTTAGGGCCCGTCATTTCAATGAGAGAATCCTGTAAAATTATTTAGTTGTTATTTAATAACTTTACGAATCAAAATAAGAAATATCTAAAGCCAAAGTATGTAGGTTAATCACACCTCTTGTATGCATAAGAACAACAGCACAGCAGTGATTGACAATGATTGCAGAGGTAAGTATAGAATCGCACCTGCTGCACAGTGATGGGATAATCCCTGCTATGGTTAAAAACGTAGTTAAGCATCCAATCCCTTCCATCCCGTACGGCAATATATCCATATAACTGCATTGAGCCATTGCTGACAGGAGTGTCAACCAGCCTCATTGACAAAAACTGCAACATGTCCCTTGGAAAATGGAGCATGCAATTTTCTGAATCATGTACTAAGCAGTGTTCAGTGGCCTCCGAGAACATCATTGGCTCCAAAGGAGCTTCACGAAATACAATAAATTAAATGTTATTTAATACAGTAGAGAAAATATTATACCATTGTGCTGAGTTGTAGAGAACCACTGCCTAAAGGAATTGTCCATTAACTCTTAACTCAATTGATGCAACTAAGCATGGGGAAATGCCAAATGCTCCGCAAAACCTGAGGTTTAATAAGTCTATGCTCGTCGGCTCATGAGTTTTCTTTTACATGATTTCCTGAAACTTGGACAAAAATGGCTTGCCGTATTAAGTAGAAGCTGATATTGTTTGTGTTTCGGATCGAATTTGTGGGGCAGCAGGTCGGAAGTGAAAGATTCCCAACAACCTGTGCTACTTGCGCTCAATCAATCTTAGCAAAATGAGTGTGATCATGGCGAATTCACACCAATAGACTCCAGCAGAGCCATCCAAATCAAGTCCGTGCGTACGTACATATGCTCGATCACCAATGTAAATCTATGCACCAAATAACCATTCAAGAATATGCATGGATAAAGAAAAGGAGTAACATAGATCTTATCATTTCGACAACTTACTTTCGTTGCGGTCAGTAATATCAACATCAAACCATTCTCGCTTAAAAGGCGAATTTCTTTATATGGCACCATCACGGCGGCTGCTATTTTTGTAGATATCCTCGAACCATATTTTCTCCATTAAGGGATAGTTATACGTGACCTTCTTCGTTGCCTTCTCCTCCATCTTTTCTGTATCCATGCATTTGGTAGTGGCGCAAGGCAGCAAGGGGATGTGCGAGTGCATCTTACTCAGCTTCTCACGTCCTACTCCAGCGTTATTGCACTGCGTATTTTTCCTATGTCTGCAATTACTGTCAGAATCCATATCCAAAAGGGTTAATTTGATATATACCATTATAAATGTCACGGATCCGAGAATTACCACTACAATTCATCAAATTGGAAACTTGCCATTACAATTCGACTTGTATCTGAGTGGTGCCATTTTATACGTCTTGAACGACGTCTGGCCCACATACAGGGCCGTATCTGAATATGACGAATCCATATGGACCAGATTACCCCTGTCCCCAACGGATAAGGCCTCCCACGACTCCCCACCCACCCTGCGCTTCTCCCTGGCGTATACAGGAGTCGCTGTCGTCGCCGCCGCCCGCAGCGCTCGCCGCCGCCACCGCCGCCAGCCTGCGCCCGAAGCCGCCGCTTGCGCTCGCTGCCCGTCGCGCTCGCCTGCGCTCGCCGCCGCTGCCCGCCTACACTCGCCGCCCGGCCGCACCACCGCCGTGCCGCCATGCCCGCTGTCTGCACTTAGGCCTGCACCTGTGACTACCGCTTGCGCTGCAGAGATCTTATCATTTCGACAACTTACTTTCGTTGCGGTCAGTAATATCAACATCAAACCATTCTCGCTTAAAAGGCGAATTTCTTTATATGGCACCATCACGGCGGCTGCTATTTTTGTAGATATCCTCGAACCATATTTTCTCCATTAAGGGATAGTTATACGTGACCTTCTTCGTTGCCTTCTCCTCCATCTTTTCTGTATCCATGCATTTGGTAGTGGCGCAAGGCAGCAAGGGGATGTGCGAGTGCATCTTACTCAGCTTCTCACGTCCTACTCCAGCGTTATTGCACTGCGTATTTTTCCTATGTCTGCAATTACTGTCAGAATCCATATCCAAAAGGGTTAATTTGATATATACCATTATAAATGTCACGGATCCGAGAATTACCACTACAATTCATCAAATTGGAAACTTGCCATTACAATTCGACTTGTATCTGAGTGGTGCCATTTTATACGTCTTGAACGACGTCTGGCCCACATACAGGGCCGTATCTGAATATGACGAATCCATATGGACCAGATTACCCCTGTCCCCAACGGATAAGGCCTCCCACGACTCCCCACCCACCCTGCGCTTCTCCCTGGCGTATACAGGAGTCGCTGTCGTCGCCGCCGCCCGCAGC
>OAMR01000067.1:2900695-2914317 GCA_900205405.1 Echinochloa crus-galli
TCTTGTATGCATAAGAACAACAGCACAGCAGTGATTGACAATGATTGCAGAGGTAAGTATAGAATCGCACCTGCTGCACAGTGATGGGATAATCCCTGCTATGGTTAAAAACGTAGTTAAGCATCCAATCCCTTCCATCCCGTACGGCAATATATCCATATAACTGCATTGAGCCATTGCTGACAGGAGTGTCAACCAGCCTCATTGACAAAAACTGCAACATGTCCCTTGGAAAATGGAGCATGCAATTTTCTGAATCATGTACTAAGCAGTGTTCAGTGGCCTCCGAGAACATCATTGGCTCCAAAGGAGCTTCACGAAATACAATAAATTAAATGTTATTTAATACAGTAGGAGAAAATATTATACCATTGTGCTGAGTTGTAGAGAACCACTGCCTAAAGGAATTGTCCATTAACTCTTAACTCAATTGATGCAACTAAGCATGGGGAAATGCCAAATGCTCCGCAAAACCTGAGGTTTAATAAGTCTATGCTCGTCGGCTCATGAGTTTTCTTTTACATGATTTCCTGAAACTTGGACAAAAATGGCTCTCCTTATCAAGTAGAAGATTATATTGTTTGTGTTTCGGATCGAATTTGTGGGGCAGCAGGTCGGAAGTGAAAGATTCCCAACAACCTGTGCTACTTGCGCTCAATCAATCTTAGCAAAATGAGTGTGATCATGGCGAATTCACACCAATAGACTCCAGCAGAGCCATCCAAATCAAGTCCGTGCGTACGTACATATGCTCGATCACCAATGTAAATCTATGCACCAAATAACCATTCAAGAATATGCATGGATAAAGAAAAGGAGTAACATAGATCTTATCATTTCGACAACTTACTTTCGTTGCGGTCAGTAATATCAACATCAAACCATTCTCGCTTAAAAGGCGAATTTCTTTATATGGCACCATCACGGCGGCTGCTATTTTTGTAGATATCCTCGAACCATATTTTCTCCATTAAGGGATAGTTATACGTGACCTTCTTCGTTGCCTTCTCCTCCATCTTTTCTGTATCCATGCATTTGGTAGTGGCGCAAGGCAGCAAGGGGATGTGCGAGTGCATCTTACTCAGCTTCTCACGTCCTACTCCAGCGTTATTGCACTGCGTATTTTTCCTATGTCTGCAATTACTGTCAGAATCCATATCCAAAAGGGTTAATTTGATATATACCATTATAAATGTCACGGATCCGAGAATTACCACTACAATTCATCAAATTGGAAACTTGCCATTACAATTCGACTTGTATCTGAGTGGTGCCATTTTATACGTCTTGAACGACGTCTGGCCCACATACAGGGCCGTATCTGAATATGACGAATCCATATGGACCAGATTACCCCTGTCCCCAACGGATAAGGCCTCCCACGACTCCCCACCCACCCTGCGCTTCTCCCTGGCGTATACAGGAGTCGCTGTCGTCGCCGCCGCCCGCAGCGCTCGCCGCCGCCACCGCCGCCAGCCTGCGCCCGAAGCCGCCGCTTGCGCTCGCTGCCCGTCGCGCTCGCCTGCGCTCGCCGCCGCTGCCCGCCTACACTCGCCGCCCGGCCGCACCACCGCCGTGCCGCCATGCCCGCTGTCTGCACTTAGGCCTGCACCTGTGACTACCGCTTGCGCTGCAGTCTGGCTGGGCCCGCACCACCGCCCGGCCTCATCGGCAGCATCGCGCCGCATCGGCCGCTTGCCGCAAGCAGCAGCTCACGTAGCGACGTTTGTTGTGGAGCACGTGCGTGACGGCCGCGACGGCCGGGTTGCCCATGGCTGCCACTCCCGTGGACGCGGCAGCGAATGCCGTGACACCGTCGACCGACTTCACTTCCACGGCAACGCGAGTGACGGCGCAGACGTTGCGGAGGCGGAAGTCGAAGCCGTTGCTCTCGACGGCGTCGGCGCGCGAGAAGACGAAGGGCGCGGCTGTGGCGAGGTCGTAGCACGGCACGAGCAGCGGCGCCACGGTGTCCCTCAGCGTCACCGTTGCCGAACACACGTTGGAGCATGCATTGGTCCCCGCTCCGCGAGCCGCGGAATATCTTCGCACGCTGCCCGCGCCGGCCGCACCCTCAGTCCTTCGCACGACGACGATAGCAGGCTTCATCGTCTCCGACACCGATGGACGCGCCGTGAATCCAGAGCCCATCGTCAACTGCAGGAAGAGCATGAGGCCTAGCAGCTGCAAGAAAACAAGATAATAAGGAAACAAAATCAGAACGGCCATCAAATCGGAACGCACGCGAACAAAGCAAAACCAAGCACCTAAATCGCACACCTGAACTCGGCACCGGCAGCTGGTCAGACTTGTACATCGCCGCAGCGCTCCTGGAGCCACCGCCACAGCCAATACCTTCCTCTCCTGCGATATTCACGGATCCTCTCCCCAGATCGTCCTTGCTCCATCGGAGAAGGCGGCTGAGCAACGCGGAGAGCGAGAATCCGAGCAGAGTGCTGCAATCGAACCTAGGCCTTCCCGGATCGAGCTGGAGGAGGAAACTGAGTACGGCTCCTCCGCTCTCGCCCCTCGCCGCATCCTCCGCCCGCTCCCGCGCCGCCGGTGGCCGCCCGCGCAGGTCCCTGGCGTATACAGGGAGTCGCCAGGAGGCCTTAACCGTTTCGGGGCAGGGGCGATTTGGTCCATACTGAATCGGCGTATTCAGATACGACTCTGCATGTGGGTCAGACGTCGTTCAAGGCGTATAAAATGGCACCACTCAGATACAAGTCAAATTGTAATGGCAAGTTTCTAATTTGATGAATTGTAATGGTATTTTTCCGATCCGTGACATTTGCAATAGCATATATCAAATTAACCCTATCCAAAAACGCACCACAAGGTGCGTGCATGATTATCACGATACATGTTCCGAAGGAGAATCACAGACCTGTGAAGACGATCCATGGGTGGCGGCGCATCTTGTTCTTGGCGCACCAGCCCGGGAAGCCACCAGCGAGGCGGCGGCGGCGGCGGCGGCGCGGAGCCGACTCTGCGGCAGAGTCCAGGAATCGATCGCGAGAGGCTTTGCATTCCCCGCATCGGTAGCCCGCCGGAAGTGGCGGCGGGGCGGCTAATTTGGCCCAGCACCCAGCAGATGCGGGGAATTAGTTAAATTCTGAACTACCACCATCCAGTCCAGGCCGCCGCAACCACACTTCCGGTGGGTCCAGTTCGACACCACCCTAGCCGCGCCGATCGGGTCCACACGCCCTGCGTCAACAGAGCCGTGGAGCGCCGCCGCGCGGGGTTTGCTGCCGCGGCGTTCCGGAGCGAGGGCAGCGAGGGGGCCATGCTCCCGGTGCGGCCGCAGGGCGCCATCTTCTACGGGCGCGTGCGGCTTCTTCTTCGTCACGGCCGAGGAGGGAGGGAATCATCACGTTCCGGCCGTTGCAGCACGATCACGCCCATGGCGACGTGACCTTTGCCTGCTTTGACCACGACATGATGCTGCGCACGGACTGCGGCCACGGCGGCGACGACTTTGAATTCGCGCGCGGCCAACCGCTACGCACCGAGATGATCCGGCGCGGGCCTTTCGTCGCTTTCGTTTCGGTTCCGTATCACTATCTCGGCGGCGCTGCTGACCGGCGTTCAGCCGCGTCGCGCGTGCGCGACCTCGGCCTCGGAGAGCCTCGGCGCGAGCTGGACGGCCGCATCTTGTTCAGTTGTTCCTGGTGCAGGGCAGCTCTCTAGATCCTATCCTATCAGTTTGAGGTTGCTCACCTCACCACAATGGGTTCTAGCCTTCTAGGAGTCCATGATCTACTACCCCACCGACATGGGCAGGTACCCAAAGAGAGAGTCAAAGGTCCAAGGGGTTGCAACTGAAGAACTTCCACTAGGTTTCTGATGTTCTTTGCATGGTTCTTTGGAGTAATACGTTGAAAGGAGTACCAGTATACCAAGCCCTGGTTTAGGCCCTGTTTAGATGCAAAATAGGGGTGAAAATTTGGGAGTTTTGAGTCACTTCGTAATCATTGCGACATTTGTAGCATTTCGTTTGTATTTGTGAAAAATTATCTAAAAGTTAATTAATTAGGCTCAAAATGTTCGTATCGCAGAGTACACAAAACTGTATAATTAGTTTTTGATTTCATCGACATCTAGTACTCTGTGCATGTGCCGATATTTGAATGTGATGTGATTTTTTCTTTTTGCATAGTGGACTGGGGTGAAATTTGGAAACTATACTCCATAGTGCATAGGATGTGTTTAGTTCTCAAACTTTCTCTCTCCAAACTTTACTATGTACCTATCACATCAAATATCTCTTCTCATGCATGGAGTACTAAACGTAGGTAAATAAAAAAAAACTAGTTGCATGGTTATGATGTACACGACGAGATGAATCTTTTGAGCCTAGTTAGAACATGGTAGGACAATGTTTACCACAAACAAATGAAAAGTGCTACAGTGCGCTACAGTGTCAGATGTGACCTTTTCACCCAAGCACCCCTACATCAAAATGTCGGCACATGCATAGAGTACTAAATGTTGATGAAATAAAAAAAATTAATTGCACAGTTTTGTTGTACTCTGCGAGACGAACATTTTGAGTCCAATTAATCATTTTTTGGACAATTTTTTATAAATACAAATAAAATCCTACGGTGTCGCAATAATTACGAAGTGACCTCAAACCTCCCGATCCCTTTGCATCTAAACAAGGGGGGTGTTCACTTCCACAAAAGAGGGGTTGAAAGTGGGGTGAAAATGTCACATCGGACACTGTAGCGCACTGTAGCACTTTTCGCTTGTTTATGGCAAATATTGTTCTTCCATGATCTAACTAGGCTCAAAAGATTCGTCTTGTCGTGTACATCAAAACTATATAATTAGTTTTTTTATTTACCTACATTTAGTACTCCATGCATGAGGAGAGAGATTTGATGCGATAGTGAATAGTGAAGTTTGGAGAGAGAAAGTTTGAGGAAATTTTGCCCTTTGCATGTGTTTAGTTTCAAAAAGTGTAGGAGAAAGTTTGGAAAAAATGTCACATCGGACACTGTAGCATACTGTAGCACCTTTCATTTATTTATGGTAAACATTGTCCTATCATGACCTAACTAGGCTCAAAAGATTCGTCTCGTCGTGTACATCAAAACCATGCAATTAGTTTTTTTATTTATCCACGTTTAGTGTTCCATGCATGAGGAGAGAGATTTGATGTGATAGGTGGATAGTGATGTTTGGAGAGAGAATTTTGGGAATTTTGGTGATGGGATGGGAAACTAAACACAGCCTTTGAAGGGAACTAAACAGGGCCAAGGCCAACATGTCAATCCCCAAATCCGTCACCAATCTACTGAAAATTATCCCCGATTTGATTTCGTCGCTTTTGCAGCGCGGCGTTGCTGCGTCAGGGCACCAAAGGCACCGCCGTCCCGTCCTGCCTGATCCGGCCCTCCTATAAATTCTCGACCCATCCACCGGCGCCGGCCGCAACCGCTTCCTGGGCACGCCACCGCAGCCGAAAATTCCAGAATCCCGAAGGCCCGAGGAGGAGAGGATGGAGGAGGGAGGAGAGCTCGCCACCACGGCGACTCCGCCGCAGCCACGCGCCTCCCCCCGCGCCGCGGCGGCTCCGCGGCGGTGGGACGACGTCCCCGACAACATCCTCGTCCGCGTCTCCGCCTTCCTCCCCTGCCGCGCGGATCGCGCCCACATGGCCTGCGCCAACCCGCAGTGGAGCGCCGCCGTGCGGGGAAAAGGGCGCCCGGCGCCGCCGGTGCTGCCCCCGCTCCCGCCGCTGCCGCCCCAGCTCCTGTGGCTCATCTTCCCCAGCACCGAGGCGCCCACCTTCTACAGCCCGGTCGGCCGCCGCTACCACCGGCTCGGCCCGCTCCCGCCCGACGTCCGCGCCGCGCGCTTCTGCGGCTCGACCGGCGGCGGCTGGCTCATCCTCGCGCTCGACTCGCGCCACGCGTACGCGCTCTACAACCTCAACTCAGGCGAGCGCATCCCGCTCCCTCCGGGGTTCAGGACCCCGAGGAACGTCGCGTTCCCGCTCGTGGTGCGCGCCGCCGCGCTCTCCGGCGCGCCGTCCCCCAACGCGCCCTTCATGGTCGCCGCCATCGTGCAGGCCGCCTCCGGCCCCACCGCCGCGTTCTGGGCCCCGGGCAACGACGCCTGGTACTCGCCGGGGGGCCTGCGCGCGATGTCGCCGCAGGATGTTATCTTCCACCAGGGCGGCATCTTCTTCCTCGGCGCCGACGAGAGCGTCGTCGTGTTCGTGCCGTTCCGCGGCCCCGAAGGCGACGTGGTCTTCTCCCGCGTGGACTTCGACATGCCGCAGCGCGAGGACTACGCCCAGGATCTCTACTTCATGCACGGCCACGGCACGATGACGCGCTACCTCGTCGAGTCCCAGGGCCGCCTGCTCATGGTGATCAGGTACGCCTACGCCGATGCCGGCACGCTCACGTTCCGGGTCTTTGGGTTCCTTATCACGGCACCGATGACCGAAGCCGAGCGGCCTCGAGCGATCTGGGAGAACATCGGCGACGGGCTGGATGGCCGGATGCTGCTCCTGGGGCGGGGCTGCTCCAGGTCCTTCGACGTCGCTCACTACGATGGGTTCGACGAGTCCATGGTCTACTTCCTCGACGAACGCATGGCCTCGGAGCAATTGGCAGACGGCAGGAGAGGGTACTCCTTCACCGACATGGGCAGGTTCAATATGGGGGTGCTTTCCACCACGCCATGGCCTGAGGACCACCCGCAGGGGTCCGACAACGCTCCCCCAACCTGGTGGCTCCATTGACCGATCTTCGCGTGCTATTGTGCATTGCGTCGTCTCCTTGTTAGTTCGTATTGAAACAGTTTGGTTTTGTTCATGCATTCATGCTAACTGCAGTTGTTTTGTATGTGATCGGACGGAGGCTCCTTATGTTTTGCAAGTATTGCTACTGAAAACCTCCACTGAATTTCTGATATTCTTTCATGTTGGCACCAATTCCTTTACAGAAGAATGCTCTTTGGTACTTGCTTTGTGATTGTTTCATGTTAATTCCGTTCAGGTTGCTTGCTGCTTTAGGCTAAAATTCGTTCCTGTCATCAGTAGGACATTTTTGCAGGCCTTGCAATCGAAAATCTTCATTCAGTTTCTGACATTTTGTGATCTCTGCTTTCTTGACAACACAATTTGCCTGCCCTTCATAAGCAACTGTCAGATCTCTGTTATGAACATTTCTTTGAACTATCTAAATGGATACTAAATGCCCATTTACCAGATGCAGTGTCACATAGCTTGTCACATGAACATGTGAATGTTCTGACAGTTGTTTCTGAAGAACATAGCACACGTTTTCTAGTTACCAGCAATTGCCACAGCAAGCTATTTTTGAGCGCCTTGTTAACTAGTACTACGTATGTATGTTTTCCCAGATTTTACCCTTTCATCTCGTTTGATAAACGACCCCGAGTGTTGGTGATCTTTTCTGACTTAAAACATCTTTGTTAGATCATGTTACCAGATCCCAAAGGATTATTTTGGCGTAACTACTTGCGTTCATAAACCTGGCGTATTGCTGTTTAGGTTATTCTCAACGCAACCAGAACATTGGATGAAATGTGGGCGTTACCTCCTTGGCTTAATTTGTGGCCTTGATTTATCTGCAATTCGAATCGAGTCAGTGTTTCGCCTCAGAGGCCGGCTAGCAATTGCATATGTTCTAGTCATTTGCCATCGGCAGAAGCACGTCGCCGTTTACAATTGCAACTTTGCAAGTCTTCGTTTTCAATAGAACCTGAATGTTGGTGTCGTTTCCGACTTGAGGGCACCCGTTCGTCTCATGGTTACCAAATTTCAAGGGATTAATAAGCACGGTTACTTACGTAAGTAAACCCGCCACGCTGTTGTTTATCTCATTCTGCTGACCATAACGAAATCGGAACAGTGAATGAAATGTGGGTTACATGCGTGGCATAGCTATATATAGTAGCCTTACTAGGTAAATGCCCGTGCGTTGCTACGGGTATAATACACGGGTCAGCTTTTCACCTCGCACCAAACGCAGAAAAAGAAGGGCAGTACAAATGTGCAATTAGATTTGAATAGCAGTGTATCTGAGCTCTGAGTACAAATATGCAATTACATGGTGCTTTAGCTAACACATAATTTTCATTGACAAAAAGGAGCATTTCAGTGGCAAATAATTTTCAGATTAGAATAAAAAATTGAGGAACATATCATAAGTCATCATGAATTTTGAGCCAAACCAGAGTTCCTCTCTAACTGAAATTAGACCTTTGACCCTTCGAGAATTATGGATACAGTGGCTGGGTGACACCAAGCCTAATTAATCAGAGTGTACAATAGAATAATTGAAAAATCATGAACTGGACATTGCAAAAAAACAAGCTACTGCTACAGCAATTTTTCAGAAAACTATTCCTGGTAGAAATATAAGCAAGCTCAAAAGCTATCCACTCAAACAAGGAACCACACAAACCCTTTACATCGTATCTTCTCATGCTCACATGTGAGCCATCGCAACAATTGTCCAATAAAAAACGCACTGCAGAATGTAATCAGAGTTCACTTAGACCTCATGTGTGTACTCTATTTCTAAAATAATGCAAGTCCAAAATAGAAGTGAGGCCTTCAAATCAAAATAAGTAAAGTTTATTTTATTGCTCCCAGTATCACCGCTATGTGCCGGCAATGGCTGTCATACACTGCTAATCATATTCCCTTGTCTAAAAAACACTGCCGATCATCTTCTCTCCAAGTATCACCTTGTTACCTGTCCACAAATCAGTAAGCACATAGAACAAATTGTTCAAAATCCCCATCTAAGGTTCCCAATCTAAACAGAAAATCGCAACACAACTGGTGCTTGGAATCTTGTCAGCTATCTAAGACAGGCATCACAGAGATTGGAACACATAAAAAAGGATCAACCCTCATAGGTAGCAGCCAATAATATCAGGAAACCAAAACAACAGATTGTAGCAATATTTAACACTCCAGCAGACATTGGCAATTGCAAGTCTATGTTTCAGAGTAAAAAGAGAAACAACACAAGGTATGGATTGCCCAAAATTCTCTACCAAGTCAATTTTTAAATCCAAGTGTATGCTGAAACAACCTAAAATGACCATTATCATAAACATTCCAATGAACGGGTTGATGATTTTTTATTAGTTGTCATCCTCAATACAATGCTAGATGTAACCAGAAACTGCAATAGCAGGAAAATTGGTGATAGCAGTAAAATTGCAGGATTCCTTGGAATCTTGTCAAGAGACCGACGTCACAAGTATATGCAGGCAAAAAGTTAAACAGGTGCCCAACGAGTGCAGCAGCATCAAGCGAAACAACATGGTGTAGGAACCTTTTAACACACTTCGTTAGGTAGGGGAAATTGCAAATCTCACATTCAGAGGGAATCGACAGCACACCTCAGGTGTCCATAGTTGTCGACAGAAGGAGAGCATCGATGTACCGCCCACGCAGCATTCCTGGCATCGATGATAAGATCTTCTGGCTTTCTCTTAGCTTGGCGAAACATGAAGCATATCAATTTCATGCCATCTAAAATGTAGACATGCAGGACTACATGGTAACTTAAATAAAATGTTCTAATGCAAATGAATGTGCAGATCAAAAGGTTATCTGAAAAATTTCGAACTTCAAAAGTCAAAGCTCTTACTCTGGCCATTTGCCCCTTCTTAAAGCAACATAGCAAAACTTTTTATCCTCAACAAAGGCACACCTTTTTACCACTGCAGAAAATATCAAAAGAACACAATGCCTTCGGATAACTTTCCCTTTCAGTTGGGTTGTTCTGATTTTTAGGAAAAATCATAATGCACTGCGAAAAATAAATTGTACTTCAAAGAAAATCATAACGCAATGCCTTTGGATAACTTTCAGGTGCTACTCATGCCCCCCATGAGAATAAATTGCACTTAGACCAGAAACATACAGAGTATTTAGCGGGTCATGGATATACATTGTCATGAAGAGTATATAGACCAGAAACACCCAACCAATACTTGATTATACTATCTGCAACAGAAGTAGGAACTTGCCTATTGCCAGATAGTGAACAACCTTAGGCTATGCAGTAGAAGATAGGCAATTGCCAAACCTGATGAAAACCATAAGGAAGATACATATCCTGATGCAAACAGGAGGGATGAAGTAATGAAAGACAGATCCTATGAATAGATGTGCACCAATTTTTCAGTCCTATGGAAGAGCTATATCGTCCATGGAACTACTATTTCAAACTTCGTATATTCAATTTCAGTCCTTTTTGTCAAATAAATACACGGAAGAGGAAACAAACAAGACGTGCATAGCAGATCAAGGTGCATGCAGAGCCGATCAGGCGAGGAGGATTGTGTGCGCATCAGCTCCTATTGGCAGTACGTGCACTGCAGGTGACCATCTACCTGAAATTCTATATCTGCAGATTAAATAGATTAAATGGTTTCAGTTAGGAAATCAAATGCATGTTCACATTTTAGTACTCAACTACTGGTTATACCTTGAATCATCTAGCAGGAAAGAACTATTTGGAGTATTTATCGAGCTATCTGTTGTCATGTTCTCATCTTTTCAATGACCTGAAATAATGTCAGCTCTTGTTAAGATGTTCTCTTTTTCAACACACAGATGTATTTCATGCTTCGAGGGATGGGATTGTACTTGGAATTGCATACACGTCAAACAAAGTGAAGTTAGCAGACACAATAACCTACTAATAATGCTTCAGACTCACGCGCAGCGAACCCGGCGAGGTGGCGGCTTCTTGGCGGTGGCGTTGCGGTGGTATTTCAGGTTAATCTAAACATATGCACATCATACAAAACCACACATAAACAAAACGGAGTTGTCTTCCACAAACAGTAGGTCAATTCAAATACTATAGGCAACAATCTCTACTCCAAATTTGCGGTGGTTCAGGTACTCGATGAAAGGAAATCGCTTGTTATTGATAGTATCTCAAATCTTTTTATTGTGTAAATGCTTAAATCCATCTGTGCCAGGAATTTGTCAGTTCATTTTAGAGCCATTAGTAGCTAAGTAGGTCAGCTTCCTTTATATATGGCACTCTTGGTTCATACCAGGACCGAGTAGAGCAGGAAAACAAAGCACAAGACATAATACCATAATTTGAACCTCAAAAGCATTCTACATATTGTGACTAAGTTGAGCATTCTACATCTACCAATAGGAGCCTTAACATTATGACCAAGGTAATTTTATCGATGCTTGTCAACCTTCACATCGTCCCATTTTAATTCTGCATGCAAAGAACACTTAGAACCACTGTGCTTTTGTATGTTCCACAGCATATCTTTTGTTTTTTTCCCTTTTGTTGACTACCATCCAGATCAAATCATGAACAACATGTAAATATAGCACCCACATAATCATAGCACACTGTAACCCTATAAAGTTGAATATCTGAATGTGCAAGGAGGAGGCAATTGTACAAACCTGAAGCCTCCAAAGCAACCGAGGAGATCGACGCGATGGCGGCGGTGGGGCAGGCCCGCACGCGTCGAGGCGCCGAGGTTGTGGCGGCGGCGGATCTCATTGATCCACCGCGGCCAGGCGAAGTCGTCGCGCCGGTCGGGGGCCAAAGCTGTGGAAGGACGAGCTCGGCCCGGCAGCGGAAGCAGCAGCCGGGCGATGTTGGCGCTGCGCCGCGAGCGGTGCAGTCATCGTGGCGAGTGACCGCGAGCGACGGCCGCGGGCGATGGATGCCTAGGCGGGGGCCATGGGCGATGGATGCCGAGGCGAGCGGTGGGAGCTGAGGGCGGCTTGGGCGGATGTGAAGCCCGGCGGGGCGTCGTAGCGGCGTGGTTTTATCTGAATTTCCAACCGGGTCAGTGTTTCGCCTGAGAGGCTGAGACTAGCTAATACGTATGCTGCTTTGCCGTTGCCGTTCTAATGCACCAACCCATGTAAAATCCACACGTTCCATACAAATTCTATAGCTTTGGATTAGCTAATAGATTAGCAACAGTTTTTATTGATCATTGAAATTTAAATTAGAAATATAACCTATTGACCCAACTGTATGTTGCTAAGAATACAGCAAGAATTCGTTCAAAAAAAATTAAAAATCGTTCAAAAAAGAATACAGCAAGAATTTACAAGGTTCTGGCTGGCAAAGGCCACATCAAGTGAAGACGTGATGGGCCCTCGGAAGGGTAAGCGGGCTAGCCGGCCTTTATTCTCCGTATGGGACTGGGCCCAGGAGTTGCGACACGGATCGGTAGAGACTGAGATTTTTACCTGTGTGCTATTATGTTAAAGCCCTCTTACCTGTGTGCCATGAATTTTTTACTTGATACCTGTGTACCCTCCACCTTTAACTCTTTTACCCGTGTGCCATTCTGTCCACCATCTATTAGAATTTAACAGAACCATAGTCCTGACATGTGGGACCCACAAAGTGAAAAGACCATTTTGCCCCTGAGTCCATCTCCCTTTCTCTCGTGCTCTCCTCTCTCTCCCCCGACCCGACCGTGCTCTCTCCGTCTCGCTCTCTTGTATGTGCCGGCCCCCTACCTGAACCCTAGCGCCGCCGCCGCCGCCCGGGGGCCCTGCGCTCCGCCGCTGCCGGGAGCCTGTCTTGTATCTCATAGTCAATCTGCAGAAACTGAATCGCTGGCTAACCCAAACCCATCAAATGAGCATGTTGGTGTTGATGATGAATGCTTGTATATTGACATTGCTCCCGAACATCCAACACCTTCCATTCCTCCTAGTCAATCTGAACCAGACACATTGTCAGAGGAAGATGAACTAGATGAAGATGAAGTAGAAGAAGATGAATCTGAATCTATGTCTATGTCTGATGATGAAGTAGAGGAGGATGAAATTGTTAGAGATCTGCATCTTGCTTTGACACAAGATCTGCATCTTCTTGCTTTGACACAAGATCTGCATCTGGATCCAATGACCCTTTTCCTCTCCAAATTGAGCAACCTCCTGTTGTGGTGGAAGAAGGCTCTCCAACAACCACTACGGCCGTGAAGAAGTGTACACCAAGGAGGTTCAATTGCAACAACCAATCCATCAAGCCCAGCTTCAAATACCAGAAGCAAGAAGAAACTCTAGCTTCAATAAATTGTGTGGACAAACTATCTTTTGATGTAATGGTGATGTAACTTATGTGAACCAAGAGTGTGAACTTATGTGATGGTGATGTCTTGTGACATTTGTGGTTTATGTGAACTAGGTGTGAACTTATGTGATGGTGATGTCTTGTGATATTTGTGGTTTATGTGAACTAAGTGAGAGTGCATGTGATGGTCTTGTCTTGTGACATTTGTGGTTTATGTGAACTAAATGTTGGTATGGTATGCAATGGTCCATGTGTTTTCTTAATTTTGTCAACCTTGTACCTATTTTTCAGATTTTTTTTACAATTATTTACAAATTTCTATGCTTTTTAAAAATTATTTATAGTTTTTCTGATTTTTATCGCATTTTTAAAATTTTTTGCATGTTTACTGATTTTTTTACGATTTCTAAAAATTATTTTCAATATTTTAAGATTTTTTAAAAGTTATTTTTGATTTTTTACTGATTTTTAAAAAATTCTACACGTTTTCTGATTTTTTTTTCCATTTTTTATATTTTATTTTCA
>OAMR01000067.1:2916846-2935322 GCA_900205405.1 Echinochloa crus-galli
CGTTGTTCAGCTATATTATTTGAAGTATGGTTATTTTTATCGCATTTTTTAAAATTTCTGAAAGTTTACTGAATTTTTTTACGATTTTTCAAAATTATTTCGAATTTTTTACTTTTTTAAAATTATTTTTGATTTTTTACTGATTTTCAAAAGTTTCTACACGTTTTCTGATTTTTTTCCATTTTTATATTTTATTTTCAATTTTTCAAATTTTTTTACATGTTATTAGAGGAGAAGGGCAAAAACGACATTTGACACTTCCTACTTCACACCGTTACTGCCCATCCATTGAACATGGCACAGGGGTAAAAGAGTTAAAGATGGAGGGCACACAGGTATCAAGTGAAAAATTCATGGCACACAGGTAAGAAGGCTTTAACATAATGGCACACAGGTAAAAATCTTGTAGATACTGAGTGGCATGCTGGTTTAACCCCCAAACCCCACTCCTCTGAGTCTTCTCCAGTTCTCCCCAATTCCATCCCGAATCCGTGCGCTTTTTCTCAGATGGCGCACCACGAAGACGGGGAGGGTCGCGGCGGCAAGGCTAGGGTTGAGGAGGCGGCGGCGGCAGCAGTTGCCGACAGTGAGGTGGCGAGGGCTGCGGACTCGTGCCCATCTGTAAGGAGCCATGGAGCTGCAACGGCGGCCATCGCATCTGGTGAGATCGATCATGAGGAATTCCTCTATAAATTTGTGCGATTGCGTCTACTTGTCAGGGTGAAGTTGTTGGTACTAGTGCTACTCAGCCATGGATGGTCCGTTTCGCTTGATTCGTGGTTAGAGTTTGATGTTCAATTCTGACGTCTTAGCTAGGCTATTGTGTTATTCTTTTTGAAACCTCAATTCTAGGTTACCCTTAATGTGAAATGGGTGAATTAGTATAAAAGCAAGTACGGGTCATTTCCTGATGATCATTATTGAGTTTGGTGGATAAGCAAAGAGTGGGGGAGGGGAGGCCGTCCCCAGAACACTTACATTGGACAGATGGATTTGTGCACTTCTAGAATTTGTGAAAAAGATGCATACATGTAGAGCATGGATAACTATGCCTACACAAAAAAAAATGCATGGAACCATTTGACTATATATGTTTTGTGCAAAAAGACAAAGGCCCTGTCTCACATTTGTGGAGAAAAATAAACTAATCTGTCCTTTTTTTGTGCTGCTCACATATGGGTCAACTTTTTGCATATATGTCCGTGTCCTACAAGTATATGCATTTTTTTCACAAATTTCGGTAGTACGGATAGTGTATCTTTCAAAAGGGGTGTAGACCGGCGAGCCCATGCTCACTCAGATCTTTACCTGGCATCTATTTTGTCTCTGTCACTTTCCTGTGATTGACATACTAGTTTTTATTTTCCATAGTATATTTTGTGCAAGGTTTGTATTCTAACAATCACCTATGTACTATGTCCAGTTGCATTCCTCATTCCCTGTGGGCATGTGTATGGTAGATCTTGTTTGGAAAAATGGCTGGACAGCAATCAGCAGGTTAACCGTGCAAAGGTACCAAATATGATTTTATATAGGCAAAATTCATGTTAGATAGTATGCTTCATGATGATAGATACTCATGAAATTTCTTAACTTTTGTCCATGTTGATCATTCTTTGCAGTGCCCCCAGTGCAGCAAAATTTTCACACGCATGGATATTATCAACCTCTTTGCGCCAGGGAGTCTGTTCGATGGCTGCTGCCGTGTACAGGTTCCCCTTCCTTCCTTGTCTAGTGTTTCTTCTGTAGAAGTCTTTCTTTCCTCCATCATTATTATGTTGAAGTATTATAGTTTTTCATAGTGCATATTCAGATATATTTGATTATCGTCTGTTGAACGCATCTCACTCATGTTCCTTATACTCAACGAGTCAGGAGGTGAAGAGCCAGATGGTAGCTTATATTGACTCAACCATTGCACAATACCGTTCTGAAGTCGCTGAGGACGAGCATAACAAGGTTGTGGAGCGCATCAAGTCTCAGTTCGCAGAAGAAAAGGCTAGGTTGGTGGAGGAACTGCAACAAGAGTTCAATCAGAAGTTAAAGCAGCAATTGGTTGATATTCAGCTGGGCCTTGGGCAAGTATAATCAGTGAGTGGAATTTGGAATTAGGCTGAACTGTGTTTCACTTGATGCATGACGTTAAGCCTAGCTTACTGAACATGTATCATAGATGGATCTTGATAGTCTCTTTATACTTTCTGGTATGCATTTGACATATGTCCTAGTCATGTTGAAGATCTATGGTCTCTAATAGGCTACCTTGATGGTGTGAAAATGCATGGGAAAATTAACAGTACTAGTGCTGATTGTTGGTGTTTGGTACTGTTGATCTGATGGTTGGTCAGTGCATGGTACTGTTGATCTGTTGCTCTTGGAAACAAACCTATGTGCCATCTTTCTAATGGCTACATCTAGATTATAGCCTTTTGAAATGAACTTCATTTGTCCAAATGATACACTGCAGTCTGGTCGCATGAGGTGCCACCGTACCAGGTATTTCTTGGTGCCAAATGTGTCTGGCTTGTAACCGCCTATTTGTGGAATGGAGTTCTTTTTTTTTCTCTAAAGACTTGAAGCAATTAAAGATTTACCGTTTCCGGTTACTTTCCTCCGTAGCAGCCTTTTCCCTCACAGCCCCTACTGAAATGACGGATATAACCTTTTACATCTCTTTCTGTTTTTTCTTTTTGCATTTGATCGCCCACTCATGATACCAGGTAGAAAAATGCCACCCTTCTCCGCCCGCCGCCTCCACACTAGCTTGAAGATGGCGTGAATTAAATCCTGCTCAGATCCCCCACACAATAGGTTGCCCCCAGAAGCGCAAATCAGATAAATCAACCCAACTCGTCGGTTAACAGGAGTTTCAGCCGAAAGAAAAATCGGAGGAGGAAGGGTCCTCCGTATGAACTAACCGGATCGAATGTCTCGGCGGCGCGCGAGTCGCTCGTCGTGGCATCTCCGTCCATGGCGGCTCGCGGCTTCGTCGGGACAGGGCGCGGGATGCGGCAGCGACACTGGACGGCCACTGCTGAAGAGATTTTTACATGGGTGCCATAAATTTTTTTACTTGATACCAGTATACCCTCCACTTTTAATTTCTTTATCCATGTGCCATTCTGTCCACCATCTGTTAGAACTTAACAGAACCATAGTCCTGACATGTGGGACCTACAAAGTGAAAAGACCATTCTACCCCTGAGTCCATCTCCCTTTCTCTCCTGTGTCTCTCTCTCCCCGACCGGCTCTCTTCCCTGTCTCTCTCTCACCCCGTCTCTGTCCCCGACGTGCGCCGCCGGAACCCTAGCGCGCCGCCCGGGGGCGTGCGTCGCCGTAGGCCGGGGCCTGCCCGCCGCCGCCTGCGCGCCGCCGCCCGTGGGCCTGCGCGCCGCCGCCGGGGCCGCGAGCGCCGCCGCCCGGCCTGCCCGCTGCCGCCCAGGGCCTGCCTGCGCCGTAGCCCGGGGCTGCCTGCGCCGTCCGCCCGTTGTTGAATCCTCCTGCAGTGAAGGTAACTTCTCATTTTTATCGCATTTTTTAAAATTTCTGAAAGTTTACTGAATTTTTTTACGATTTTTCAAAATTATTTCGAATTTTTTACTTTTTTAAAATTATTTTTGATTTTTTACTGATTTTCAAAAGTTTCTACACGTTTTCTGATTTTTTTCCATTTTTATATTTTATTTTCAATTTTTCAAATTTTTTTACATGTTATTAGAGGAGAAGGGCAAAAACGACATTTGACACTTCCTACTTCACACCGTTACTGCCCATCCATTGAACATGGCACAGGGGTAAAAGAGTTAAAGATGGAGGGCACACAGGTATCAAGTGAAAAATTCATGGCACACAGGTAAGAAGGCTTTAACATAATGGCACACAGGTAAAAATCTTGTAGATACTGAGTGGCATGCTGGTTTAACCCCCAAACCCCACTCCTCTGAGTCTTCTCCAGTTCTCCCCCAATTCCATCCCGAATCCGTGCGCTTTTTCTCAGATGGCGCACCACGAAGACGGGGAGGGTCGCGGCGGCAAGGCTAGGGTTGAGGAGGCGGCGGCGGCAGCAGTTGCCGACAGTGAGGTGGCGAGGGCTGCGGACTCGTGCCCCATCTGTAAGGAGCCATGGAGCTGCAACGGCGGCCATCGCATCTGGTGAGATCGATCATGAGGAATTCCTCTATAAATTTGTGCGATTGCGTCTACTTGTCAGGGTGAAGTTGTTGGTACTAGTGCTACTCAGCCATGGATGGTCCGTTTCGCTTGATTCGTGGTTAGAGTTTGATGTTCAATTCTGACGTCTTAGCTAGGCTATTGTGTTATTCTTTTTGAAACCTCAATTCTAGGTTACCCTTAATGTGAAATGGGTGAATTAGTATAAAAGCAAGTACGGGTCATTTCCTGATGATCATTATTGAGTTTGGTGGATAAGCAAAGAGTGGGGGAGGGGAGGCCGTGCCCCAGAACACTTACATTGGACAGATGGATTTGTGCACTTCTAGAATTTGTGAAAAAGATGCATACATGTAGAGCATGGATAACTATGCCTACACAAAAAAAAATGCATGGAACCATTTGACTATATATGTTTTGTGCAAAAAGACAAAGGCCCTGTCTCACATTTGTGGAGAAAAATAAACTAATCTGTCCTTTTTTTGTGCTGCTCACATATGGGTCAACTTTTTGCATATATGTCCGTGTCCTACAAGTATATGCATTTTTTTTCACAAATTTCGGTAGTACGGATAGTGTATCTTTCAAAAGGGGTGTAGACCGGCGAGCCCATGCTCACTCAGATCTTTACCTGGCATCTATTTTGTCTCTGTCACTTTCCTGTGATTGACATACTAGTTTTTATTTTCCATAGTATATTTTGTGCAAGGTTTGTATTCTAACAATCACCTATGTACTATGTCCAGTTGCATTCCCTCATTCCCTGTGGGCATGTGTATGGTAGATCTTGTTTGGAAAAATGGCTGGACAGCAATCAGCAGGTTAACCGTGCAAAGGTACCAAATATGATTTTATATAGGCAAAATTCATGTTAGATAGTATGCTTCATGATGATAGATACTCATGAAATTTCTTAACTTTTGTCCATGTTGATCATTCTTTGCAGTGCCCCCAGTGCAGCAAAATTTTCACACGCATGGATATTATCAACCTCTTTGCGCCAGGGAGTCTGTTCGATGGCTGCTGCCGTGTACAGGTTCCCCTTCCTTCCTTGTCTAGTGTTTCTTCTGTAGAAGTCTTTCTTTCCTCCATCATTATTATGTTGAAGTATTATAGTTTTTCATAGGTGCATATTCAGATATATTTGATTATCGTCTGTTGAACGCATCTCACTCATGTTCCTTATACTCAACGAGTCAGGAGGTGAAGAGCCAGATGGTAGCTTATATTGACTCAACCATTGCACAATACCGTTCTGAAGTCGCTGAGGACGAGCATAACAAGGTTGTGGAGCGCATCAAGTCTCAGTTCGCAGAAGAAAAGGCTAGGTTGGTGGAGGAACTGCAACAAGAGTTCAATCAGAAGTTAAAGCAGCAATTGGTTGATATTCAGCTGGGCCTTGGGCAAGTATATCAAAAGTAGTGATCAGGAATTTGGAATTAGGCTGAACTGTGTTTCACTTGATGCATGACGTTAAGCCTAGCTTACTGAACATGTATCATAGATGGATCTTGATAGTCTCTTTATACTTTCTGGTATGCATTTGACATATGTCCTAGTCATGTTGAAGATCTATGGTCTCTAATAGGCTACCTTGATGGTGTGAAAATGCATGGGAAAATTAACAGTACTAGTGCTGATTGTTGGTGTTTGGTACTGTTGATCTGATGGTTGGTCAGTGCATGGTACTGTTGATCTGTTGCTCTTGGAAACAAACCTATGTGCCATCTTTCTAATGGCTACATCTAGATTATAGCCTTTTGAAATGAACTTCATTTGTCCAAATGATACACTGCAGTCTGGTCGCATGAGGTGCCACCGTACCAGGTATTTCTTGGTGCCAAATGTGTCTGGCTTGTAACCGCCTATTTGTGGAATGGAGTTCTTTTTTTTTCTCTAAAGACTTGAAGCAATTAAAGATTTACCGTTTCCGTTACTTTCCTCCGTAGCAGCCTTTTCCCTCACAGCCCCTACTGAAATGACGGATATAACCTTTTACATCTCTTTCTGTTTTTTCTTTTTGCATTTGATCGCCCACTCATGATACCAGGTAGAAAAATGCCAGGAAACACTGAACTAGATAAGATTGCAACAAGGAACTTCTCAGCCAAACACCAACAGGCTCGAGTCTTTGATTGCTATACCGAGGGAAACTATTATGTATTCTTACTTACTATTTATCTTTATGCAACAGAAGCTTTTATTTTACGGTGGGTCCTGCCGGTTAGTCCTTCACTCCTTCCCATGTCTATATATCACGGAAAAGATGTCAAAACGTAAAATAGTGGGATCTGCCGGTTGAGCATTCAGGTTAATGTCTTTGATCAACCATATTAGCGAAATTGAGCATCACAATCGTAAAATAATAATAAAGAGCCCTGCCGACCTGGCACTACATGCATGGGATGCAAGAAACTGCACTTGTTACATTACCCCTGCTCAGTTCAAAATACATTACCCCTGTTGATGCTCATGCAAGAAATATTTATCAAGCTTGAAGAGAATCAAGAGATGTGACAATTCTTGTCTTTGATGTACCAGTGCTTTGTTTCTACATGGCTTCATGAATATTTACCATGGAATAATCAGAGGAGAATTTTATCATGGTAATGGTGATCAAGAATTCAAGATGCCAATAGTGCAGAAAATCAAAATTCTGTCACATTCATCAACAAGGTATCTCTTATCAGCAGCACTAGTGCACCAAGCGTCCATTACCGCATTGTCGGATCCCGTGATGAGTCAAACAGCAGAGGATCTTTCCCTATGGCTCCTGTTTTCTGAACATACCTGTGTAACCTGCACGATGGCAAGTTAGCAGATGACATTCTGAAGGATTTGCCCTAAAAAAAAAGATGACATTCTGAAGGAACTGATGGACTTTGCTCTTGAGAAACTGTGATGATTTTGCACTCTCCTAGGACATTAATATCCCCTTTTAGGATCTAGTTTACCTTCACATTAAATGGCAAGTACTGAAGTAATAATGTTTATGGACATTTAGTATGCCCTTTGAAGCAGACAATATATTCTCAACAATTGATACTAAAAGCAGATGACAATGTATGGCGACACTAGCTAATTGCAAATGGATGGAGGAAAATTAGAAATCGTTCTCCCGTCGACCGGCGCAATTGGTCCGATCATTTTCAAATGGACGCAAAAAACAAGTCCGATCCTCATCAACTACATGTCCATTAGCTCCACGCCGTATGACTCACATGAGACGTAAGGCCCTATCTGAAATCACAACCGGAGCCTCAAGTGCGCGCTTGATGTCTTCGACGAGGTTCTTCAAGATGGTGTTGAAGTCCCGCATGCGTTCAGCTTTCTCAGCCAACTCCTTCGCGGCAACATCAAACGCGAAAGCCTGGCGTAAAGTTGGAGGATGCCCAGAGCGGCCACGGGAGGCGTCGGCGAGGAAGCTGCGCGATGTATCGGCGAGGGCGCGGGAGGCATTGTCGAGGACGGTACGAGAGACGTCCGCCAGTTCGTCGGCGAGGGCGCGGCGCGCAGTGTCGGCGCGGATGCGAGCATCAAGGCCTTTGGCGGTGAGGACTGCTCTGACGGCGTAGTCCTCCACGTACGCGTAGGCGCTGACGTTGCCACTGCCGCCGGATCCGCCGGGAACACCGATGATGCAGGATGCATCGGCGATGGTGGCACGCGAGGCCCCAGCTTGCGACCGCACGGCGTTGGCGAGGTTGCCCGGTGTGGCGTCGGCGACGGCGAGGGCCTCGCCTTGGGCGCGCGCGCCGAGGTCGCTGCCGGAGGCGTCTTGAGCGAGCCGTGGGTCGAGGTCGAGAGGACGGGGGTGCTCAGGGCGTCGTCGAGAGCGGCGTGCGAGGCCTCGCCTCCGGCGCGCGTGGCGGCGTCGTCGTGCCAGGCGTCGACGACGGCAGGGGCGGAGCTAGAGCGAAACGGAGGGGGTGCGCCACTTTACTACTAGTTTAACGATATACTAGTAGTTTAGCATGGACGATATATAATGTACGACGAAAATAAAGTTGTGATTTTAATCTTTGTTAAAATAAAGATATACATCACCAATATCGATTAGAGCAGTGTAGCTCGGGCCGATTTTATAGTGACTGATTGTTGGTGTTTGGTACTGTTGATCTGATGGTTGGTCAGTGCATGGTACTGTTGATCTGTTGCTCTTGGAAACTTGATGGCACTCGGGGACCGTTTCAGCGCCCAAGTTTTCAAGGGCTGAAGCATTATCTACTTAGTATTTCTTCACCTAATTATAAGATTGGTTTGGTTTTTAGTCTCTTTGAAGCATCTCGAAGAGACAAGCCAAAATCGTTTTCTAAAGTTAAATTTAGCTATTGTTATAGAAAAAACGTTTTCAACAGACTCTGTAAATGACCCTCTAAATTTAGTTGCTCTTCATCCACCTCATTTCGCTAGCTATTTTTAGCTAGCCTACCTCACTAGCCATCTTGACAAAATCTGGTGGATTACTATGTTAATTGTTAGTCAAATCTATTTTTTGAGAGTAGCTAAATCAGTAAGTTTGACTAGTTTTTTAGCTAATCTCTTGAAGATGCTCTTATATATATTCTTTTTGTTAATATCACACGTATACATTTTCTTTGCTCTGTTTTAGTAGTAACAACCTTTTATTATGAAGAAAACTTATCTTTAAAAATAAAATTATCTTTTTGCTGCTACTATATAAATAGTGTAGTAAACAACTATGAGAAGCTCTGATTTTAATTTCGTATGGATGCACGTCGGAGACGACGAGCAGGCGAGCAGTTACTTACTATGTTAGTATAAGGAGAGTCGGATGAAATACTAGGATGATAGATATGCATTATTCCTTGTTGTGTCACGGTCAAACATGCACTAAATGACACATTAGCTCTTGTGTTGTTATCTCATTTGGCTCGCACATTAGCTCTCGCGCCGTTATGATCTTGGGCTGCTGGCTTTTGCCATGATATCTTGGAACCAGGTGGGTGCAGGGTATTGGCCAAGGGGGGTGCATACATGGTAAAATTTTGAAAGCTAGCACTGATTTTTGGTTTTGCTGTGGGTGCGGATGCACCCACTGCTGTCCACGTAGCTCCGCCCCTGGACGACGGGGGTCTGACGAAGTTGGCGAGGGCCGCGCGCGCAGCCTCGTCCTTGGCGCGCGAGGCCTCGTCCTCGGCGCGCGCGGCGTCGTCGTCGTGCCAGGCGTCGACGTCGGGGAGGCGCATGAAGTTGGCGAGGGAGGCGTGCACGGCCGCGCGCGCTGCCTCGTCCTCGGCGCGCGCGGCCTCGTCCTCGCGCGCGCGGCCGTCTCGGCGCGCGCGGCGTAGGCGTCGTTGAGCTCGCGCGCCGTCGGGAAATCGTGGTCGACGCGGGCGCGCGCCGCCACGAGATGAGAGGCCACGATGTTGGAGACGACGACGTCGGGGGCCGCGGAATTGCGAGCTTCCTTCAGCGTCCCCTGCAGCCCCACGGCCTGGTTGAGGCGGAGCTGGAGAGACCTGGCGTACCTGGCCAGGATCTCGAGGTCGAAGAGGTTGGCGATCTCCCAGTCCGCGTCCTGCTGCATCCGGCGGAGGAAGAACACGGCCTCTCCAATCTCCTGGAGAGAGGAGAGCTTCCTCAGCTCCACGCGTAGCCCCCGAGGAGGCTCTGGAGTGGCAGCGGCGACGAGCTCCTCGAGGGAGTCGAAGCGGTTCAGGTCGGCGTCGCGCGAGGAGGCGGCGGCGGCGCGGCCGTGGTTGATGTCGCGGGAGGAGGCGGGGACGCGGCTGTGGTCGGCGTCGCGGGAGAAGGCGGAGGCGCGGCGGCGTGGGTCGGTGCGCCTCATGGCCAGTTGCTTGCTGCCTCTCCCTCTCTCTGCCAGATGGGGTAAAGGTGAGGAGCGGTTGCCAAATCAGGAGGCTGGGCTGGGGTTTTCCGCCGGCCGATCTGGGAGGACGGATTTTATTTTGGAACCTACCCAACAGGGGCACATCGTCTAAACTGGAGTGTCATAATTAGCTGGAACTGCTTCCTTTCATTGTACTGTACATGTGTGCCTCCATCCCACGCAGATGGGCGAGGGCGCAGCGGAGGAAAGAAGCCAGGCTTTTGCCGCTGGATTTCCCCCCCTTTTTTTTTACCTACGAAACACAATAGTTTTGTCTTTTATGAAACGAGAAAATACAGAAAAATTAAAAAACGTTTGGATTAACAACAATATACGTAAATGGAAGCAAATACACACTAAGCCCTTGTTTAGATGCAAAATTCCACCCCCAAAGTTCACTACGCAAAAAAAGATTATCATCACATCAAAATATCGGCATATGCATGGAGTATTAAATGTAGATGAAATCAAAAACTAATTGCACAGTTTTGTTGTACTCGGCGAGACGAACATTTTGAGCCTAATTAATCAATTTTTGGACAATTTTTACAAAAAAAAAACAAATGAAATGCTAAAATGACGCAATGATAGTAAAGTGACCCCAAAATCCCCAATTCCCCACCTCAAATTTGCATCTAAACAAGACCTAAGCTATCTAAGGACAATACACACCCACAGTTCGCTAGGGAATTCTTTTTACCGGCATACATCGGCCCCCACAATGTTTTTAATACACATATCTATTTATCTATTATATTAATACAATAGTGTTGAAAAGAGTTACCATGTTTGTTGAGAGGTCCAAAAAATTTTCACGTTAATCCAAAAGGGAGAAGAACATATGCCGTCGCATTTTATGAAAATCTAACGGTTCATATTATTCCGTTAATACAAAAGGAAGAAGAATATATATGTCGTCGAATTTTATGAAGATCCAACGATCCATATTATTCTATTAATCAAAAAAGAGAAGAATCTAGACCATCGGATTTTATAAAGATCTAATGATCGACATGCCCTATTCGCTTGGCTTATTAGCCACAAGCCAATAGTATTTTTCTCTCAATAGAAATCAGCACTAGCCACCAGCCAACCAGCAGTATTTTTCTCTCAATACAAATCAGCACCAGTCAGCCGAACAAGCCAACTAAAGAGTCCAACATGGAATACAAGTAATAACCATAAATAAAAAAGAATATAAACAATTGGATTCTATGATGATCTATCCACTCGGCGACAAACAATAATGGTGCCGCCCTTCCACCCGAGCATCTCCACGAACCGCTCCACGGCGGCGGCCGACGCCGGGGAAACGCCGCCATTTCCCTCCGTTCCTGACATTTTAGGAGGGGTTTTTTAAGACAATTTGTGGTTAGAAAAGCTAACGGTGGGAGGGTTTAAGTGTTAAAATTTCCACCTTTTTATATGGCCATCCGATGGGATCCAACGCTTTTGGTGAAAGTTTGCATAGTTTACACATAAAGCTTATTTACATAGGATACGTTGCCTACCCTAACTTACATATATTTGAGAAAGGAGGCAGTAGGTTGATTAGGTGCGTTGGATCTGATTGCCTTCCCACCATAGACAAAAAGACGTGAAAGCCTCACTCCTCTTGAATCCGTTATATCCTCCATGTAATGTTGTGATCTAACATAGGTAATTAACTGGATCGAGCTACAGTAGTGGAGCTAGGATTGAAATCTAGCTATGGTGAGTCTATAGTAAAGACTCTACTGCTTTGCTCCTACCCCGCTGCCGTCATTTGCCCAAAGGAAAACTTGCCGACGGCATGCCGCATGCATAACGGCCGCCATGGCTCGCCAGATAGGTGGCTCCGCCACTCCAGCTATGCATATTATATTTTTTTTGCTGTCAATTTGCATGAACAAACATATGAAATATACGCAGATGTTGCAGAAGCCTTGCACATAAGTTCCATGTGCAGCAGTTTATTAATATCAACCATCCTACGAAAGTATGTCTGAGAGCACTGCTGATGGTAATCCGATTAGTAATACTGCTTATGAAATAAATCATCTTTCAGATAGCACTAAAATCATACTGTTCTTTCCGGCACACTACCCGCAAGATTTGGTTAGTCATGGAGTAATGATAAGTTTAATGTGTTGATGAGATAGTTTAAATTTTTTAATGGATGTTGGTTTCTCTATCCGCATTATGAGGTGAAATCGCCGACTATATTCTGTAGATAAATTACAAACGACTGGATGTCTTCTTTCCAACCGTGCATATTGAAGATTTTCCGTTTGTTTCTCATCATGTTCATGACCGTTTGTGAATTGTAATTGACTCCATGCAAACGTAGACTTTGGTGCTATAATAGGCCGTGGTATCATTGGTTCGAGAGGTGTGCTTAGTGAGAGATTGGAGAGGGAGGAGACAGGAGAACCTCACAGGAAGAGATCGCCAGAGAGAGATGGGAGTGGGAGGAGAGGGACTGAGGGAGGCACGATGGCTGTAGCCTGTAGGCGATCTGGTCAATGGAGAGGGGACTTGGTTTCCAGAGTGAGAGACTGTAGACTTCAGATCGAGTGCCTGTTTTTTCTTAAACGAATTGGAAGCTACTGCTGCAAAAAAAAAACAGCCTGTCCGTAGTGCTGCAGGGTATAACTGGGCGTGTTTATAGAGACAGAAAGGAATCGAAGGATGCTTGAGGAGAACAGGGTGGACGAGGAAATTACAAGGTGTGGGCGCTAGCAATACAAAGGCTACCGCCCTTTAAACATTGTTTTCCCCAAAGAACCATTGCCGTTTCAAAGCTACGAAACCTGAAAAATGCAGCAAACACAGTGAACACACTAGCCGTAATCGTTGAATTATAGGCACTCTAATATAGCACAGTAAATACACGTGCCTTGCAACAAGACGACGAATGCCCCAACTAGTACATGGCGACATTGGCACGAGTACAGTGTTACAACGTATCTTAGCGCTCGTCACTGGCTAGTGAATTTACACGTTCTTAACTGCCTCAGACGTCCGGGGCAGCAGCTCGAGGACGACCCTGCGATGGAGCTGAGCTGCTGCTGCGGCACAGTGGTGGCCATCAGTGCTGAGAAAGCCGTGGAGCTCATCTCCAAGAGCGGTGATCATTTCCTCGTTCATGATGCCGAACTCGTCAGTGCCTTCGGAAACCCGCTGGTGCAGGTTCACTAGGACACCGCTACCGGACAGCTGGCTCTTGCTTCCACACCCAATGGCACGAGCAAGGTGAAGCTCAGCGCTACGTAACACACTGAGGGAAGCTTGCAGGCGTCGAAGGAGGCAAAGGCGGCGGGCACGTTCAAGGCGGACTGCCCGCACGCGGCGGCGGCGGAGAACAAAACCCCATAGGAACAAAAAGCCACTCATACCTTGCAATTCATAACATAAATTAGCATAAAACAAGTTAGTATCAAGTTCATATATTTGTACAATTTGCTATATTTGTACAGTTGATTTATTGTTATATCTGTAGCATGAACACGTAAAAAGGTACTGATATTTATAAAAAATTGCAATAAAATTGAGATCATAGGGTAGCACCAGACATCCTAAAGAATAAATGTGTACATAGTGCATAGAGTA
The DNA here is from genome assembly GCA_900205405.1 of Echinochloa crus-galli. Classification (NCBI taxonomy): domain Eukaryota; kingdom Viridiplantae; phylum Streptophyta; class Magnoliopsida; order Poales; family Poaceae; genus Echinochloa; species Echinochloa crus-galli. The sequence continues at coordinate 2,930,462 of OAMR01000067.1, forward strand.
GGACATCTTAATACAGAATTGAGATTGCAAGCATATGCAGAAAAAAGGGAAGGCATCACGGGCAGTGATCTTGGAATTTTTTTTTTGCCTATTTGACAATGAAAACTAGTAGAGTGCTCATGCACCGAATCTTAAATCTTACCACTAACATCTATTTGATCTATCAAACAAAACATATACCAATTAATCAAACGAAATCATGCATGTGTATAGAGGCTAACATCTATTAAAATCATTAACTTACCGCATTGACAAGTTAACTTGGATGTTTATCAGATATTATAGTGGCGAATACCTATCATACCTTCAAGGAAACTTAATCATAATAATAAATATGTGTTTATTGCTAACACATTGACAACATGACTTGGATGGTTATCAGACCCCCTCACAATTGCTATTTTACTAATATGTCAAGGAAACTCACAGCGATCATATAGCCCTTCAGCTTGCCCTAGAGCTAACCATCATTTACGTTGCTCCAAGAATATATGCTTTGGCATGAAGCATAAAGGAAATTTGGCTTACCTCGCCTCTTGGTGCTGAGTGTTGTATTGCTTTTTCCTTCCTAACTTCTTGTTTACTTTAAAGCACTGCAGCATGAAACAAAGCATTTCAATCATGAGAAGAATCTTTGTGAAATTGGGAACATTATAGTTTGAGCCTAAAATATCAGGAATAGCACTTTACTGACCCAACACATCTGACATAAGCCTTCAGAGAATATAAACATGAATTGTAACATTTGCAACTTAATGCTGAACATGAATAAGATCAGTACAACTACTATTTTATGCTCATAATTATTACAATATCAGGTATACCTTTAATACAAAAGAGGTGAAACTATTATATGTCAAATGCGTAGAAATAGATAGTCTATGGGTATACCCACTACTAACACGGTACGGGGAAGGGATTACTAATTTGCCAATACTTACTGTCCCGAAAACCATGAGCTGTCAGATATCTGGCAGCTCAGCACTCAGAAATTGCCGACGCAACAACGCAAAGATTAACTCCATCATTCCCTCGCAGTGGAGCACCTCTTGCTCCTGTTTTATTCCAATGGAATCAAGTTGTTCTCCCACTTGAATGCTAGAAGCAGTCCCCTCATCCAGATCCTAAAAGCAATCTCTGAACCCTACCAAATCCAATGCTTCTTGTTCTCCCACTAGAATGCTAGAAGCAATCCCCTCATCCAGATCCCAAAAGCAATCACCTGAACACTACCAAATCATAGTGCTCTAATTCCAGTTTACTAAGATTAGAGTGCTGCACAACAGTTCCTAGCGATGGACTGGGGTTTCAATTCATGTTTAATCTTTTAGGTGAAGCCATGAAGTGAGTTTGGTTACTCGAGGGATCAAAGTAAGAAGATTTTATCAGATTTATGCATGTAGAGACAGGCAGGAGATTTATTTCTATCGCTACATTTGTCTTTCCAATGGTAAGCTTCTCAATCTTAACAGTTCTCAGTTCTGCTACCACTCCAACTAAAAAACTAAAAGGATCTTTCTGTTATCAAGAATGAAAATCCTTACTTTGTCTTGGCAGCTGCAACTCGCAAACCTGCACTAAATTGTACGACTCTCTGTATGACTGTATCAGTTGCCTCTAATAAGTTAAGCAATTCATAGTGATTTTACTTCCATGGTAATCAAGTTTGCTATACCAGCGTAATCTATATATATACACTGATATAGCTTACTCCCAGAAACCCTCGAGCAATAATGTGTGCATTGGTTAACATATGACACATCCTGACGTTTCAAGAATAAAAACATGCTGTTGTTGAAGGTAAAAAATGCTAGCAGCTCGCACTAGATGTTATCTGTTCCTCCATCTGACAGCCCCGAGTAATTCCGTGAAACATAGCCATCCTACAATTTACAACCATGATAGCTAATGTTCTATCCATTTTATTTCAAAAATAATGCTTCAATAGCATTCGCCTGATGGCTAATTGACCGCCAGCACCACAGATTCACAGAACACTTACAATTGAGAAAGATAAAAAAAAGGGAATAGTTCACCTTCCTACGAGATTCCGAAGTGAAATCGTTTCCACCCGCTTAGGTAAAACAACTTGCTAAATATAAGGTAAACGGGAATTGAAGCGGTACTACAAGAGCCCATGACACATTGCAAGAATAGAGGAAGATGCGCGTAGAAGCACGAAAATGGTCACCTGGCCGGGGTGGAGGCGTGTCGGCGGGAGGGCGTCGGGCTGGAGGAAAGCGGTCCGATGGCACCAGCACGAGAACGACGACGTCGGAGGGCGCCGGCGCGAGGGCGTCAGGCGGGGAGATTGGAGATCGCCAGCAGGAGGCGCGCCGGGTGCGGCGGCCGGTGGGGAGGCGACGCTAGTCGTTAGGGTTGGAAAGCCGGCGCCAGGCGAGGCGCGACCCGAATCGGAGAGACAGACTAACCGATGGCAACGTGGATTATTATGGAAATTTAGTATCTACGGAGTATAGTAGGCAGTTTAGTGTTCCAAACACGTACACCAATAGTGGATTAAACTTTACTCCTGTTTTAACTAAATTTTAGTCAATTACAGAGTAGTCTACAAAATTCATCTAAATTAGACTAGAACTATATCTATATACTATATATACTATAAATATCAAGTAGAATTAATACTTTTGTTACCCGAAAAAAAACTCCCCCACCCCTCACACACCCCTTACAAAGTCCCCACATGTCAGTTCTTTCGTGGACCCAGAAATTACAGAATCAAAAAATTATATTAAAAATCGGGTGAGTCCACCTCATCTTATTTTATTTTGTTATCGCGGATGAGGTTACCCAATACTGACGTTTAGGAAAGCAAACATTCAACCACGGAAGGAATTTGATCTTTCCTCGCTCTGTTGCCCTTCTTGACGTTGCGCACGGCAGAATAGTCGTTCCCTCCTTTCCTTCCTCGACTGTGGTCTCCTTCCCCTCCTCGGCTGCCACGATCATCGTGCCCCCGCTCGCGACGACGCCGTTATCCTCTTCGGCCGCGACAGTGATGGTGGGCTGTGGCTCGCCTCTCCACGGCACCGTCGTTGTCGGTGTTCGCCGCATGTTTCGAACCTTCGCAAGCTCCCTACTTCCCTCTCCAAGTCGTATGCCGTCGTGCTGCTTGTTGTGCGTCATCGGTAGAAAAACATCCTTTAGCACTAGGAATCTCTTTAGCATCGAGTTTTCCAACTGGCGCTACCATTTCGGTGCTAAAGGGTAGGCACATTTAGCACGGGTCAAATAACCGGTGCTAATGCTAAAGGGTGGGCACTTTTAGCACCGGGTCAAATAGTCAGTGCTAAAGGTGCCCATTCGCAGGGTGAGTGCTAAAGGTGTCTATTCGTCAAAAAAATATGTGCGCTAATGCGGAGATTCACACTCAGGACCTCTTGTTTCACGCGTACCCACCTTTCTATATCACCTACATAGCACATGTGATGGGTAAACGATTCTTTTCTTTTGAAGTAACACGTGACATCCTCTTTAGCATCGGATCGTATTTAGTGTTAAAGGGTTCCCGAGGGTATCCAAATTTTGTACCCGGTGCTAATGCACCTGTAGCACCGGATTTTTAGGGTGACGCGTCATATATGTCAGGAGGATGATGATTTCTCTAGTAGTGCGTTGTCGTGGCCGCACCTTCCTCTGCGTTTTGCTAAGTCTTGTTACAAGCCGATGCCGATGCCAGGAGCGACAAGACACCAGGAATCACCGACGACCGACCATACTTTATTTGCACCAGCTTCACCCAAGAAGAAGCACGTACGTACAACAACGCAGAGCCGGCGAGGCGCCGCTGCCGCCAGCAGGAGCAGGCAGCATCGCCGGCGATGCAGCACCTGTTCATGTCTGGCGGGAGCCTGCAGATGGTCCACAGGTCGGTCACGAGTAATGGCACCACCAAGTTCACCGCGTTCAAGGCAGTCCTGGTCAAGTCGCGGTGGTCGGAGTGAAGAAGATTTCTGGTGATACGGCGCTCTTCGTCGGCTGTTGATGCACTCTTTCCCGGCGTCTTCCCCGATGCGCGTCCTAACACAAGCTCCTACGACATGAGGAGCGGGATGACCTATATATCCTCTCCTCCGGTAGTTGGAGTTCTGCAATGGCACCAGCAGCGGCGACACACCGGAGACATTGCTCTTCCCTAAGTAAGGATCAAGGGTAGTAACATACAGGGGTGGAGCCAGCAGGGAGGCTAGGGGAGCTGGAGCCCCCTACCCCTATGGAGTCTATGAAACACCCCCCCCCCCAAACAATTTCTAGCCATAGATGAAGGAGGGAATAGTTCACCTTCCTACGAGATTCCGAAGTGAAATCGTTTCCACCCGCTTAGGTAAAACAACTTGCTAAATATAAGGTAAACGGGAATTGAAGCGGTACTACAAGAGCCCATGACACATTGCAAGAATAGAGGAAGATGCGCGTAGAAGCACGAAAATGGTCACCTGGCCGGGGTGGAGGCGTGTCGGCGGGAGGGCGTCGGGCTGGAGGAAAGCGGTCCGATGGCACCAGCACGAGAACGACGACGTCGGAGGGCGCCGGCGCGAGGGCGTCAGGCGGGGAGATTGGAGATCGCCAGCAGGAGGCGCGCCGGGTGCGGCGGCCGGTGGGGAGGCGACGCTAGTCGTTAGGGTTGGAAAGCCGGCGCCAGGCGAGGCGCGACCCGAATCGGAGAGACAGACTAACCGATGGCAACGTGGATTATTATGGAAATTTAGTATCTACGGAGTATAGTAGGCAGTTTAGTGTTCCAAACACGTACACCAATAGTGGATTAAACTTTACTCCTGTTTTAACTAAATTTTAGTCAATTACAGAGTAGTCTACAAAATTCATCTAAATTAGACTA
>OAMR01000067.1:2935380-3017412 GCA_900205405.1 Echinochloa crus-galli
CTCTTCCGATCTGTAAGGATCAAGGGTAGTAACATACAGGGGTGGAGCCAGCAGGGAGGCTAGGGGAGCTGGAGCCCCCTACCCCTATGGAGTCTATGAAACACCCCCCCCCCCAAACAATTTCTAGCCATAGATGAAGGAAAGGAGAAAGAAAAGAAGGAAGAAGGAGGAAATCAGCTCCCTAGCTTCCCTCCCAGCTCCGCCACTAGCCCACTAGCAAAGCAACATAAACAATAGAAGTGCTAATAATCAACTACGTATGTACTATTGGTGTGGTCTTTTTGGTTTTTTTTTTCTTATAGGGAGCAAGAGCCTATCTCGATCTGGTGTTATCTCCCATCAGACGTGTTTGCCATGGTTCTGCATAGCCTCCCTTCCCATGAAGACCGCTCCGTCTCCGCTTGGTCTGCTGCGCGCCTTGTCGTGGCAGCACTTGCGCTGGCAACCGATGCTGGTGCGTGCCCTGTAGGTTGCCAAAGCACTTATAATCGCTGTGGAAATGGCAACCACCGCGTACCTCACGCTCCGGAATGGGAGGGTCTTCAGCCACCCGGAGCTCACATCCCTGCCTTGACAAAAGCACCACTGGCTACGTCAGTGCTGTCTGCGACGACTGGCTCCTCTTCCACGACTGTGGCATCTTTCGTATAATGAGCCCCATCATTGGCAAGACGAGTCTGGTCCCGAGCTTTGATGGCGTACGCACCCACAACTACCCGGTCGAGATCGTTAACAAGCCAGCTCAGAGCTACCAAGCCTCGGTGGCGCCACACATCACGGAGTGGGGAAACGACACGACGATGGCAGTGAGGAAACTGGTGGTGTGCCCGCACGGCAGCTTCATCAAAGTCATCTTTGCCCGGGAGAACTTCTCCAAGGTGGTACTCTGCTCCTTAGTGACCTCGTGGTTCCACAGCGCGCCTGACCGGTGGCGGTGGTATGATGACTTGGCATTCTACAGTGGCAAGCTCTACGCCCTCACCGGCGGCGAGGACCTCCTCGCCCTCGGCGTCCGCGTCGACGGCGCCCCGGCGAGCCCTTCGTCGTCCACGTTGAGCATGTCGTCGTCGTGCACGACCAGGTGTGCACGACATTTGTGCTCTGTTACCTCGTCTCATTCCCGTCCGGCGGCGATCTCCTCATGGTGCGGCATCGACAACTACCGCCGACGGCGGTTCACGGTGCTGCGTGCGGACATGGCATCGTCGCGGTGGGAGGCGGTGAGCGACCTCGGCCGCGGCGTGGCGTTGTTCGTCGGGCGTCTGTGCTCCAAGGCGATGCGGGAGCACAACCTACACGGCAACCATGTGTTCTTCTTGCTGGACGATGGCGGTGACATTAAGTTCTAGGAGCAGGGGAGGAGGAGAGACAAACACCATGCCATGTAGGAGGTATGGTGTTCCTAAAAAGATCCAATTTATTTAGCCTAAAGAAGTGTTTCTTGGAGCGTTTTTTAGTTTCTAAAAGGTCATCAGCACCAAATATCTTGCTATTTGAGTTGAGATCAGTGAATCGTGTCATTTGCTTTCTTAATGTCCAGCTTATTATGAAGGATATTGTTTTTTCTTTTTATTTACCTATATATATTGTACAATCCTAGTCCGTGGCCTATTTTTTTTATTAAATCCATAAATTAAAAGCTTGTTTTGTTTTACTCCCTCCGTTATAAAATATAGGTCGTTTGACTTTTTTCAACCACAAATTTGACTCGCACGTTTTATTCAAAATTTTGTGCAAATTATCATATTTTTATGGTGGCTTACTTTATTGATATAAAATTTTAAAAAAAATACCTTAAATTTGACTATATTTTCATAAATTTTTTTGAATAAAATAAGCTGTCAAAGTTATGATCGAAAAAGTCAAACGACTCGAACGGAGCGAGTAGGAAGGTGTTTCCCGAATATTATCCAAAGGTGGTTTCCGTTGGTTTCTATTACTGCTCGTGTTGGAAACGGAAGAGGAGACCGGACTGCAGAACTTCCCTGTCTACGAGATTTATATAATACTAGGAAATATACCCGTGCGTTGCAACGGGAGAAAAATCAGTCTATTTTTCTCGCGGTTTAGATGTTCCAATAATGAGAAGCAAATTAATTTAACAGCTTGTCCTAAATGATATATATTTAAAAATACATGTGGTCTTATCATAGCCGATGGAATCATAGGGCACAAACGCCATATAAATGAAATAAACTTGAAAACATGGTTTATTTGCTTCTTGGATATGACTTCGCATATTACATTGGCATACTGTTATATTATTAGTCTCATGGCTAAGAAGTTAACCAAACGTGTGTTATTTTAAATGATGTTAAAGTATAACATAAGTTTTTCTTTGGAGCAAATCATCATTCAAAGGTTGAATAATGGAGTGATCTGTAAAGATTGTTTAAAGAGCCCAAGAAACAATCGAACGCTCAGGCTTCTGATTCCAGCGTCAAACATGATGGGCACTTGCACCCTCATCCGGCGGACTTGAAGTTCCTTTTCTAGCCGCAAGACTGTCACAGTTTAATACCTTCAGTCATATCCTCGTTCTAATTTCTTTCACCTTAGGCTCATTCTCCGTAAAATCTCGACTACCAATTTGCATCTCACCTCGAAGGCTCCGACCACTAAAGCTGGTCATTGCCTTTATTCATCATGAATCTAACGGAGAACAGACACGGCTGAAGCTGATCGGCGCTGCCATATATCCGATCTTTTACAAAACGTGCGTGCGGCCGGCGAGGATTACAGAGTCCATGCAGTTCGCATGGGGGTGCACGACCACTGGCCGTAGGACGCCACCGGCCAGTTAGCCTGACGAGTGGCACACGGGCGCACGGGTTCCAGCCGCGCCCGGCCGGTGCCACGATGCTGTAGCAAGGAAGAGACCTGGTAGGCGATCTCGACAGCAGTGCACTTGCCGATCTTGCCGCATGATTTCTTCAAGATTGATGTCGATTTGTTCTACTTTAATCCCGTTGCTTTGATCGTTTTTAATCTCAAATCCTATCCGACATCCGTTCTTACTGCTTTTTCTTTGTATATATGTATTAATTAATCTATATACCGTGTTGCAATGTCCAGATCATGATTTTGCCGGGTCCGATAGAGACAAACCATGCTTCTCTATTCTGTTTATGCGTGCATATTCGATTCCAACTTCGAGTCTGGCTTGCTAACTGCTACTAAGTCGTAGCTGTCCGACGGACAGACACACGGAACATGGGACCAAACGTTGTCCGACGCACCGGGCGGACGCAGCAGCGTACGGATGACTACAAAAATTAGAGATAGAGATAGAAATAGATTAGGGAGGTTTTCATAAAATTACGACGTACCGTAGAAAGAATTCTTACTTTATAATAATTAGGTAGAGACAATAAGGCGCTTATCGTTGTTCAGGTTCCGATCAATCCCCGGCACCCGGGACATCGAAGGACCAATGGGGATGTTAGCTCTGTCGAGGCTCATGCCCATGAAACGCCGGCGGCGAACCCAGGCCGGTATGCCTCTTGACTCGTTCACTCTTCCCTAATATCAGATCTAGTCGCCTCTATGGTTAATTCTGGAGTAGAGCGCGTCTTAATCAATCTGAGCGCGTAAACTTGTGTAATCTTTTTTCTACCCTTTTCAATATCTTCTTGGAAGCAGATCTCATCTGTTCCCTGTCACCATCAACCTGCTGCCCTGAAGATGGATCGACCGCTTCATCAGAGGCTGAAGATGGTAGGAACTCTATAGGTGCCATTGGCAAGAGGAGGAGGTCACATCTCACACTGGACAGGCTCCCACAGGTACACAACAAGAATCCAGTTCACATTTTTGCAGATCAGATTGTTTTTTTTTTCATTGGGTCGATCCATAACCGATAAAATGGGCTCAAGGCAAAACTGATAAAGAATCCAGTCTGGTTTCAAATCAAGGAAAGATGATCATAAATGTTCTTATCCAATTGGGTACCCACTTTCATCCCTAGTGCCAATGCAAGAACATCTTCCCCTTGTTTAGTTCCCAAATTTGGGAGCCAAACTTTGCCTTTTTGGGGTATGTACGCACTGTAGCATTTCGTTTGTATGTGTGAAAAAATATTCAAAAATTGATTAATTAGGTTCAAAATGATGTGCAATTAGTTTTTGATTTTATCTATATTTAGTACTACATGCATGTACCGACATTTTGATATGATGGGAATCTTTTTTTCATAGTAAACTTTGGAGGTGGAATTTGGGATCTAAACAAGGCCCTTGTTCAACGAACTGTTCACATCTTATTTGTCAACGAATTTACCAGCGCTGGGCTACTTGTACGAGTAAATAAACAAAAACTACCAGTCCAGAATGTGTTTCCTCTCTCTGAATGCCATCGACTATTTCAGATTGGTTACGTGCTTTTCGATCCAGCACCTGTAATCCCTTCTTCCAATCACATCCTGGTGTTGAAGTTGTTTCTTATTCTCTCCAGGATATATTGCATCAGATACTTGCTCTCCTGCCGATGCAAGATGCTGCACGTGCTGGGTGTGTCTCTCGAGAGCTTCTACAGTCCTGGAGATGTTATCCTGAGCTCGAGTTCAATGCCAAAACAATGTCCTTGGATGAACAGAGCACCTGTATACAGGGTCAAATGGCTAAAGATATCATCAAGAGGATTGATGGTGCGCTGCAGAACCGCGCTGGCATTTGGGTGAAGAGGCTCAAGTTTGAACTTCGGTTTTTCCACAAGTTGCGTGCCCATCATATCAACCGTTGGCTCAATGCAGCTACTACCCTTGGGATCGAGGAGCTCACTCTAGATCTTCCCCGTGATGACAAAATGAAATACAGATTCCCATGCGAACTTTTCTTTGATGATGAAAAGAGATGCTCAATTCAGTCTCTTTGCCTCTACGCATGTGGCTTTTCACCTGAACAAGGATCTCGTTCCTTCAGAAGTTTGAAGAGAGTGCATTTTAGCTGGGTGCACATCACCACAGAAGAGTCATGGCTCTTACTTTCTAATTCTCCTTCTCTGGAGCATCTGGAACTTGAGTATTGTCATGAGATAACTTCCCTGAGAATACCTTGCACGCTGCAGCTGCTCAGTTTCTTGGGGGTGGAGAGATGCAACATGCTGCAGTCAATAGAGAGCGATGCTCCAAATCTCTCCACCTTTCACTATCAGGGAGTCCATGGTCTACTTCCTCGACGAACGCATGGCCTCGGAGCAATTGGCAGACGGCAGGAGAGGGTACTCCTTCACCGACATGGGCAGGTTCAATATGGGGGTGCTTTCCACCACGCCATGGCCTGAGGACCACCCGCAGGGGTCCGACAACGCTCCCCCAACCTGGTGGCTCCATTGACCTGATGATCGATTATGGCATCAACCGTAGCCGGCTAAGATCTTCGCGTGCTATTGTGCATTGCGTCGTCTCCATGTTAGTTCGTATTGAGTGGGGCTGAAACAGTTTGGTTTTGTTAATTCATGCATGCTAACTGCAGTTGTGTTGTATGGGATGGGACGGAGGGCCCTCATGCTTTGCAAGTATTCTACTGAAAACCTCCACTGAATTTCTGATATTCTTTCATGTTGGCTCCAATTCCTTTACAGAATGCTCTTTGGTACTTGCTTTGTGATTGTTACATGTTAATTTCGTTCAGGTTGCTTGCTGCTTTAGCAACCAACCAGTCGAACAGGTCGTCCACCGAACACGGCCTTCCACTGTACAGTGGGTTCTTCATTGGAAAATATACCATCTCCACGGAGATAACATATAATGGTAAATTCTTCATCAATTGAAAGCTACATCTTCCATCATTCTCATTCTAGATCAAATCCTACATGAGAAGAACTGTCTTAAGGTCATGCCAGTTGGTTACTGATTGAAGTGTTTGGACTAAAGAGGAACAGAGGAAGAAGGGCTTGTGCAGAGGGTGCTTTGGAGTAATATGTTGAAAGGAGTACCACTATGTTCATAGCTTTGGAGATTTATACCAAAATGTCAATCCCCAAATCCATCAATACCAATCTACTGAAAATTATCCCCGACTTGATTTCGTCGCTTTTGCAGCGTGGCGTTGCTGCGTCAGGCACCAAAGGCACCGCCGTCCCGTCCTGCCTGACCCGGCCCTCCTATAAATTCTCGACCCATCCACCGGCGCCGGCCGCAACCGCTTCCTGGGCACGCCACCGCAGGCCAAAAATTTCAGAATCCCGAAGGCCCGAGGAGGAAAGGATGGAGGAGGGAGGAGAGCTCGCCACCACGGCGACTCCGCCGCAGCCACGCGCCTCCCCCCGCGCCGCGGCGGCTCCGCGGCGGTGGGACGACGTCCCCGACAACATCCTCGTCCGCGTCTCCTCCTTCCTCCACTGCCGCGCGGACCGCGCCCACATGGCCTGCGCCAACCCGCGGTGGAGCGCCGCCGTGCGGGGGAAAGGGCGCCCGGCGCCGCCGGTGCTGCCCCCGCTCCCGCCGCTGCCGCCCCAGCTCCCGTGGCTCATCTTCCCCAGCACCGAGGCGCCCACCTTCTACAGCCCGGTCGGCCGCCGCTACCACCGGCTCGGCCCGCTCCCGCCCGACGTCCGCGCCGCGCGCTTCTGCGGCTCGACCGGCGGCGGCTGGCTCATCCTCGCGCTCGACTCGCGCCACGCGTACGCGCTCTACAACCTCAACTCAGGCGAGCGCATCCCGCTCCCTCCGGGGTTCAGGACCCCGACGAACGCCGCGTTCCCGCTCGTGGTGCGCGCCGCCGCGCTCTCCGGCGCGCCGTCCACCAACGCGCCCTTCATGGTCGCCGCCATCTTGCAGGCCGCCTCCGGCCCCACCGCCGCGTTCTGGGCCCCGGGCAACGACGCCTGGTACTCGCCGGGGGGCCTGCGCGCGATGTCGCCGCAGGATGTTATCTTCCACCAGGGCGGCATCTTCTTCCTCGGCGCCGACGAGAGCGTCGTCGTGTTCGTGCCGTTCCGCGGCCCCGAAGGCGACGTGGTCTTCTCCCGCGTGGACTTCGACATGCCGCAGCGCGAGGACTACGCCCAGGATCTCTACTTCATGCACGGCCACGGCACGATGACGCGCTACCTCGTCGAGTCCCAGGGCCGCCTGCTCATGGTGATCAGGTACGCCTACGCCGATGCCGGCACGCTGACGTTCCGGGTCTTTGGGTTCCTTATCACGGCACCGATGACCGAAGCCCAGCCGCCTCGAGCGATCTGGGAGCACATCGGCGACGGGCTGGATGGCCGGATGCTGCTCCTGGGGCGGGGCTGCTCCAGGTCCTTCGACGTCGCTCACTACGATGGGTTCGACGAGTCCATGGTCTACTTCCTCGACGAACGCATGGCCTCGGAGCAATTGGCAGACGGCAGGAGAGGGTACTCCTTCACCGACATGGGTAGGTTCAATATGGGGGTGCTTTCCACCACGCCATGGCCTGAGGGCCACCCGCAGGGGTCCGACAACGCTCCCCCAACCTGGTGGCTCCATTGACCTGATGATCGATTATGGCATCAACCGTAGCCGGCTACGATCTTCGCGTGCTATTGTGCATTGCGTCGTCTCCATGTTAGTTCGTACTGAGTGGGGCTGAAATAGATTGGTTTTGTTAATTCATTCATGCTAACTGCAGTTGTGTTGTATGGGATGGGACAGAGGGCCCTCATGTTTTGCAAGTATTGCTACTGAAAACCTCCACTGAATTTCTCATATTCTTTCATGTCGGCACCAATTCCTTTACAGAATGCTCTTTTGTACTTGCTTTGTGATTGTTACATGTTAATTCCGTTCAGGTTGCTTGCTGCTTTAGTATAAAATGTGTTCCTGTCATCAGTAGGACACTTTTGCTGGTCTTGCAAATGAAGATCTTCATTCAGTTTCTGACATTACGTGATCTGCTTTCTCTTGACACAATTTCTCTGCTCTTCAGAAGCAACTGTCAGATCTCTGTCATGAACTTTTCTTTGAATTTTCTAAATGACACTAAATGCGCATTTACCAGATGCACTGTCACACTGCTAGTCACATGAATATAGGAAAAATATGAGTTCTGACAGTTGCTTCCGAAGAACATAGCAGTTTTTCTAGTTAACAGCTTACTGCTGCTCCAAATATCAGCTCACTATTGTCACGTCAAGTTATGTTTGGAGCACTTTGTTAACTTTGGGTGTTTTCCCAGATTTTACCCTTCCATCTCGTTTGACAGACGACACTGAATGTTGGTGATGTTTCTGACTTACAGACATGCCTTGTTATATCATGGTTACCAAATTCCGATGGATTATTAAGTGCAATTACTTGCGTTCATAAACCAGGCATTAGCCGATTCTCTAGACCATAAAACAACCAGTACATTGGATGAAATGTGGATTGCCTGCTTGGCTTAGTTTGTGGCCTTCATTTATCTGCATTTCGAATCGGGTCAGTGTTTCGCCTCAGAGGCTAGCCAATGCATATGCTACTAGATAAAGATGTGTTGGGTTAATTTATTATAGGTGTTTCCCGAATATTTTCCAGAGGTGGTTTCCGTTGACTCGTTGAGTATCAAGAAAAGAAAAAGGTGGTTTCCGTTGGTTTCTATTGCCGCTCGTGTTGGAAACGGAAGAGGAGACTGGACTGCAGAACTTCCGTGTCTCCGAGATTTATTATAATAAGGCTCTTATCGTTGTTCATGTTCTTGATCAATCCCCGGCACCCGCAACATCGAAGGACCAATGGGGATTTTAGCTCTATCGAGGCTCATGCCCATGAAACGCCGGCGGCGAACCCAGGCCGGTAATGCCTCTTGACTCGTTTACTCTTCCCTAATATCAGATCTAGTCATCTCTATGGTTAATTCTGGAGTGGAGCGCGTCATAATCAATTTCAGAGCGTAAACTTGTGTAATCTTTTTTCTACCCTTTTCAATATCTTCTTGGAAGCAGATCTCATCTGTTCCCTGTCACCATCAACCTGCTGCCCTAAAGATGGATCGACAGCTTCATCAGAGGCTGAAGATGGTAGGAACTCTATAGGTACCATTGGTAAGAGGAGGAGGTCACATCTCACACTGGACAGACTCCCACAGGTACATAACATATAATGTCGACAATGTAAGAATCCAGTTCACATTTTTTCATAGCATTCTCTATAGTATAAGGCTTTTAACATTGCCATTTAGGGAGGCAAGTTTAGATTTATTTTTCATTGGGTCGATCCAAAACTGATAAAATGAACTAGTCTGGTTTCAAATCTAGGAAAGAGGATCACAAATGTTTTGATCCGATTGGGTACCCACTTTCATCCCTAGTGCCAATGCAAGAACATCTTATTCTGAACGAACTGTTCAGAACTTATTTGTCAACGAATTTACCAGCGCTGCACCACTTGTACGAGTAAATAAACAAAAACTACTAGTCCAGAATGTGTCTCCTCTCTCTGAAGAGTGAAGAGTCCTACAATATAGGAATGCCATCGACAATTTCAGATTGGTTACATGCTTTTCTATCCAGCACCTGTAAGCAACACCCTGATGTTGAAGTTGTTTCCTATGCTTCTCCAGGATGTATTGCATCAGATACTTGCTCTCCTGCCGATGCAAGATGCTGCACGTGCTGGGTGTGTCTCTCGAGAGCTTCTACAGTCCTGGAGATGTTATCCTGAGCTCGAGTTCAATGCCAAAACAATGTCCTTGGATGAACAGAGCACCTGTATACAGGGTCAAATGGCTAAAGATATCATCAAGAGGATTGATGGTGCGCTGCAGAACCGCGCTGGCATTTGGGTGAAGAGGCTCAAGTTTGAACTTCGGTTTTTCCACAAGTTGCGTGCCCATCATATCAACCGTTGGCTCAATGCAGCTACTACCCTTGGGATCGAGGAGCTCACTCTAGATCTTCCCCGTGATGACAAAATGAAATACAGATTCCCATGCAAACTTCTCTTTGATGGTGAAAAGGGATGCTCAATTCAGTCTCTTTGCCTCTACGCATGTGGCTTTTCACCTGAACAAGGATCTCGTTCCTTCAGAAGTTTGAAGAGAGTGCATTTTAGCTGGGTGCACATCACCACAGAAGAGTCATGGCTCTTACTTTCTAATTCTCCTTCTCTGGAGCATCTGGAACTTGAGTATTGTCATGAGATAACTTCCCTGAGAATACCTTGCACGCTGCAGCTGCTCAGTTTCTTGGGGGTGGAGAGATGCAACATGCTGCAGTCAATAGAGAGCGATGCTCCAAATCTCTCCACCTTTCACTATCAGGGGCCCATAATACAATTCTCACTTGGAGATGCACTGCAACTTAAGGACATAAACATATCAATCTACCCCTGGTTCAATTTGTTTAAATATGCTCGTAAGGAACTTCCAACGCTTGCTCCGAATCTTGAAACTCTCAACCTTACGTCTGCTGATGAGGTCGGTGATTTTTATCCACTCATGATTGTGCCACGTGAAAAATTCATTCACCTCAAGCACCTTGAGCTTGCGATTGTTGGACCAAGGACTGAAATCGTCTGTCACTTTCAGTACTATTCTCTCGTGACTTTTCTCAACGCTGCTCCAAAGCTGGAGACATTTATCTTGCATGTATGACATATTTTGTTGCTCAAAGAGACATTATTTCCTTTCCTCCTGTTAATTTTGTTGCATTTTGTCTTCTCACATTGATTTTTTTTTCAGGTGGAGGAATCTGCTGCACAGAAATCTCATTTAGTTGTTGATCCTTCGAAACTAAGACAGCTTCCGAGGCATTGCCACCAGAAAATCAAGCATGTGAAGATTACCGGCTTTTGCCCCATAAAGGAACTAGTGGAGCTGATATTTTATATCCTTGAGAATGCATCATCGCTTCAATGCCTCACACTGGACAACAGAATTCAGGGTTTTGGAAAGGTTTTAGTTGCGCGCATCGCACAGAACACTAGAACCCGTGATTATCAAGAGTGGTGGAATAATTTCGGTGACAATGAAGGATTCCTACAGTACATGAGGAGACGCCCTGATCGAACTCCAAACTGGGAGGCCTAGGCCCAGTCCCAGCCCAAGACACTAGTAGTGATGTCTATAGCCTCCACATCATCAAGAAACTAGTACAAGACACTACCCTTCCAAAGCAGACACTGATGCTCTATGACTAAATTAAATGCTGCTCCTCTCTCATCTTATCTTGGATAGCGTGTAGAAACCATGTCTCATGCAAGACCCGGTTTCCTCCCCTTTCTTCATTAACTCACTTGCCACATCATCTTTTATCCTACATGGCACCATATTTAACTTATTTAATGCTATGGACATCATTCTAGTCATTGAGTTGGGATTACCCTTACTATTCTCACATTTCTATCAGAAAATATTATCTTGGGGAAGGTTCCCTCGTATGTGGAACTGAAGATACTAGGTGCCCCTCCTCCTGAAGTTATATCATCTCTCTCAATGATGGAAAGGCAGTACGAGGAATACATTGAACTATTGGATACCCGCAGGCTGTAACTGGCTTTGGATCAACACATATAGTTTCACAACAAAATGCCACAAATTTGGTGCCCCTCAATTTATTGTCGGAGTATTCTAGTGTGACAGTCCATGTTGGATGGCTACAAAGGAAAAAGTCCAAATTACTCCCCTCAAGTATAGCCAAAGTTTGGATAACCCCCTAAAGTAATTCTTGGTTTAGTTTACCCCTAAACTATGTCATTTGGTTCAATTTATCCCTTAACTCAATTTGTCTTTTTTGTTTCTCCATGCACAAGTGAAATTTAAAGTTTAACTTTTACAAAATTATAACAGACAATATAAGACATGTTAAAAAAATATATCATCAATTTTTTTCACTGTTTTGATAGGGTAATATATTTAATAATAAAGTTATCCTTAAAATACAATATTATATAGAAAGTAGTGATGAAAAATTCGTAAAATATTTTCTAATATAGATTATGATGTTCACTACCTCCCTGTAAAGTCTCAAATTAAAATTCATCTTGTGTATGGAGAAACAAAAAAGACAAATTGTATTAAGGGTAAGTTGGACCAAATAACATAGTTTATAGGGTAAATTAAACTAAAACATAGTTTAAGGGGTTATGCGGACTTTCGCTATACTCGAGGGGAGTAATTTGTACTTTTTCCTAATACAAACTGGTTGGTGCCTTGTACATAACAACAGGAGTATAAAATCCCCCTTGATTTGTCTAGTCAAAGGCCTACAACGTTAAGGGCGTGCTTGGTTTCCTCTCCCTTGGTACTATTTAGCCTTGCCGAGCAAGGACGCACGCAACCGTAAGCATTTGGTTCCCTTGCTCGGACACCTTGAGTATGTGCAAGCAATATTTAGCAATATTTAACTTCGTTTTTTTTGACCGAAGTCGGAGGAGAAGCCCCTATCTATTTTTTTATATTTTTTTATTCTAACCTAATTATTCGCTCTCGGAGGTGAATTTGAGTCTGCTGGGTGTTACTCATGCTCTCTAACCACTAGACTAGAGGTCCTCGTTGCGTGCGCCAGCGAGACGAGCCAAGGCAATGGGAGCCTTTGCACCAAACACGCCTTAAATTATGCAATGTTTGATGTTAGTTATACCATAATCATATTTTAGTTAAGTTGGATCAAAATAATTGTTAGTATATTCGTTTGTATGCACTCTGCAGATTATCAGACAATAACATGGTCTTAATAACAGTCAACGTCTTATGAGACTTGTTAGATTTGGTTAACCGTAAAATTTATAGCTTTCAGCCAATTTTTAGAGATAAGATATGTTTTATTGCTCGCTGAGATTAACGGGATCTGTACCTATGAATAGGAATATAGACTAGTTCCATCTGTTATTACTTGATGCAAAGGGTTACAGTGACATGCAGTGGCAACTAGCTGTTTTTAGTGACCAGATGAGGCTTCATCTCTGCTCCGAAAAGGGCTGTGTTTAGTTCCCAACTTTCCCAAAAATTCTCTCTCCAAACTTCACTTTCCATCTATCACATCAAATCTTTCTCTTCATGCATGGAACACTAAACGTGGGTAAATAAAAAAACTAAGTACATAGTTTTGATGTACACGGCGAGACGAATTTTTTGAGCCTAGTTAGGTCATGGTAGGACAATATTTACCACAAACAAACGAAAAGTGCTACAGTGCGCTACAGTGTCCGATGTGACATTTTCACCAAGCTTTCTCCTCTTCTTTTTTCTAACTAAACACAGCGAAGATATAATTGGGGGAAAAGAAGTTATGGTCCCAACCACACCTAAGTACCCAACAGTCGTGGTTAGCCTATCTTTTTCGTCCTCTCGTCGTCCCTCACCCCACGTTTGCCCAACCTCCATCCGTCTTGATGCCCCGAGAATATATCGCTCCCTCCCATGTCACCCTAGATTGCCCAAATCATGTCGTCTCACTACCCTTGCTTCCCTCGCTCTGCCCTCAACCTCCCCTACCTCTGAAAACCTAGAGTCCACGTTCCACCTGCAAAATCAGCCTAGGTTGTTTCGCCCTCTATGACGCTCTTGGCGCTGCCACCTTTGCGGTCACGATCATACGTGCGATCCACGTCGCAAGCAATGTGCTCTGTGACCAATTGACCATGCACTCTTCACCTTTCGACGGCCACGGCCACGGCAACACGCCTCTACCTTGTGCACCCATCCTGGGTGCGTCGCTCAAGGCGCTGCTCTTTGTCATCGTGCACTTCGCCGTGCCATGCTGGTCTTGTGGGTGGATAGAGGGAGAGGGCGTCGGGCCGTCGAGGATGGCTGCTGCCTTGACCTCGGTGAGCGCAAGGTGATTGCATGACTCTCGAGGCAGCGGACAAAGTGGCCGTGCTGAGACATCGGTACAACAAGGAGTAGGACTTCCATGCAAGGCAGAGCAATATGGCTGCGAAGCAGTCCAAGAGAAGGGCGTAGATCACGAAGAGCTCGTCGTAGGCAGATTGATCACCGGGGGAGCGGCGTGGGGGAGATTTCGCGTATCCAAACGTTTAAATTTGGTGCCACCAGGGTTTAAATTCCGGTGCTCGCACCTTTTTTAAGATTTTTCAGGATTTATCGGCGCTATATGTTAAGTGGTAAGCGGCGTTCCTATCGACAACGAGATGCCAATGGTGACTTGGGAATCTCCGTATGTAACGAGTGCTCAGTCCGAGGTGCTTATAGGGGGTAATTAAAAGAAATGACTTTGACCGTTGGCGAGCGCACTGTTTGGAACTTTTTTTGATTTTTTTTTTGAGAATCACATTTTTTTTGATTTTTTTTTTGAGGAGAATTTTTTCTTTTTTTTTTGATACTTACACTGTTTGGAACTTTGGATACAGGCCGCGGTTTGGCGTGCCCTTTTCTTTTCGCCTTGGAGTGGCCGGCCGATTCGGCCCGGCCAAACTTTGGCGGGAAACGCAAGCTCGGCTCCGAGCCCATTCACCACAGCCCACCCTGGCCCACGTAGCCGTCGCAAGCGTCTTCCTCCTCCCTCAAAACCCTACTAGGCCGCAAACGGAAGAAACTGCGGCTCGCTTAAACCCGCGAGGCCCAGCATATGTTCCGACCGGCTCCCTCCTAGCCACCACCACCGCTAGCGCCGCCGCCCCCACCTCGCCGGCGGCCATGGCGACCCCGTCGTACGCGGCGGTGAAGTGCCTCAACACGTGCTCGTCCAGCCGCAAGCGCTTCTCGGTAGGCGTCTCCCCCGACGGCTGTTCCGCTGACCCCGAATCGAGCTCTCGGGCGGGTCTTACGGGTGCTGATAGCTCTGTGTTTGCTTGTGCAGTTCAAGACCTTCTCGCAGCGGGTGGAGGAGATCGACATCGATGTGTACCGCAGCCTCCACGCGGTGAAGGCCGAACCCTCCAGCGGCTCGTCCTTCTTCCTCGACGCCCTCATTGAGTGGAGGGTATGCGATTTCTCCTTCGCTTTCTTCCTTTATTGGAATTTTCTCTATCCTTAGAATCCACTTCGGGAGCAACAGGGGAGCTTGATTTGGTGGTTCAGGCATCAGAAAGAGTTTGATCGCATTAAGTCTTGTTTGCTCATGCTGTCCTGTGCGTTATATTTGTGTAATCAATTCAGGATTACATCCAAGAAAATAGAATCAAACACTTTTAAAATTCCACTCACTGTGAAATGGAACCTTAGCTCCATTGCTTAGTTTTCTGATTGAAGGACTAGCATAGTTTAAGGTTGTGATCGATAAACTTAGAATGATAGGGTTCCAGTTAAGGAATTTGGATTTTGTAGTTTATTTCTCGTGCATAGGCACATATAGAAAATGACACTTACATGCTTTAATGACCCAACTTATTGCTTTAACTTAATGCTTTCTCACTTTAGCCTTCAGAGTGAACAAACTGCACAAGCTCAAACTTCTGCTTTACTAACTCTAGAAGCATAAAAAAAGGTACAAGTTTCAACCACTCCCTAGTTCCTGCTGCCAACTCCCCTCCCAAACAGTTGATTGGCTCAACTTTTCTACCCCATCCTCCTCCATTGCCATGCTTAAGCTGACTTGTGTCTTGGTCCACCACTATGCATGGCTTGGGTGAGTGCAACACTCCTGATTAGAACACCTGCCACCAACAAATCAAAATCAGGCACCACCATGGCTTCACTTTAGGCTTGTGCTTGTCATGATGCAGTTAAATAAACTATCTATGGCTATCATCATGCTTGATGCATGGCATGGAGGTGCCAATATGACAGGGGCAATGAACCCATTCATATCCGTGAGCAATAGATTATAAATAGAGCTTAGAGGAGATTTTATTATAGAAAATCAAAAAATATGAGCTCAATGTGCAAGTATGTTTTCTTGTTGACATAAAGAGTCCGTAAGGAGTTAGTTGGGAAAGTAAACACTTCTTGCCAGCTAACCTTTTTAGGAGGTGGAGAGCCCAAGTCAGATGTACTCCCGCTATTTCAAAATACATTTCTACAGCTTTTGTAATATTGTTCCGTAAGCGAAATGAATTCTTTTTCCTGTTCTGCTTTCAAATATGCACTGAGTTCATCTCCCTAGTTGCCATCAATGTATAAAGTCGCAGTAGATTTCTTTCGGTGGTCCTTGTAATTGCTATACATTAGAATGTAGATATGCCAACCCAGTCCAGAGTCGATCCTAATATGATCATGAGTGGTTTGATGTGAGGATTGACCTTGGGCCAAGGGTATGATGGTTCTGAAGGTCGAACACATGCACCAACGGAGCTCTCTCGGTCTAGTGATGGAGCCGAGCGCGTGGTATAGGCTGTGAACTTTTCAGCAGAGGTGCGATGTGGGCTGGATGGGAGGCTGGTAGCATATCTATAAGGGGTTTTGTGTTATTGTTGCCAATTTTCTGGCGCTGAGAAATGCCGGCCCTATCAGGGCTTGCTTGGGCTAGTGCGATGGTGGTTATACCTTGATGTAGGATAAGCACAATATGTAGGCATGGCTTGTGCCCAACAGGAGCACATCTAGAAGGGGTTTTGTGTTATGTCTAGGCCTTATGGAAATTTAGTTCTTTTAGTTGCAGATGGATGTACGCAATTATGGTCACTTACTTCACTTTGTTCTGTTTCTCATGTTAATCCAGGAGCTCAATACTGCAGAGGGTTTTATCTCATTTTATGAGGAGATGATACCATTGGTACAGACCCTACCTCAAATTGTATTGCACCGTGAAAAGCTCTTTTCTGCGCTCCTACTGAGATTAAACATGAGTGCGAGATTGTCCCTGGAGCCAATACTCATGTAAGTGTATCATGGATTTATGACTTAGTTGAATGAAATGACTTTGACTCTTTGTGGTACTTAAATGTGTTCTATGCTGTTATTGTCTTATTTGTTTGGTTTGAGTCACACATATGTGAATGATACATGATTGCTGAAGTTTGCGGTTCGTGTTTGATATTGTGTTCCACAATTTTGAAAAGTTATACTTGTAAGATAAGAAGAAAATAATTTGAAAATTAACTCGAGTTTTCATATGCGACCATCTGCCAAAACTTACTATACAGGAGTTGTTATCCTTGATTGTTCTGTTATTGTAAATGGAACCTGCGTGTGTTGTAGCCTGTGTCTCTGCTTAATTGGGGATGTTATGTTGGATCTTCATACAACCTATATTTTGTTAAGGAGGCATGGGTTGTTGATGAACCTCAGTTTATTGGCTAGCTATTTGTGTGTATACGTTGCTATTTTTTGTGGTGTTCTATTAGGTAATTAGCTTTATTTTGTCCTCTGTGGTCCTTAGGTTTAAATTATTTATGCCTTTGGTTGAATAGAAATCATAATTGACCTGAATTTAGCCTTTTCAATTGATTTATTTTGCTTCTGTCAAGAAAGCTGTGGAATCTTATGAGGTCACTAGTGGAGTGCTACACTGCTACTTTGTGTTTAGTGCTGAATAGCATATGCTTAGTCTGTGTTACTGTGTATTGTCACTGATTTAGCCACTCTTGGAGTCCTTTCTCACCTGAATTTAGCCTTTTCAATCGATTTATTTTGCTTATGTCAAGTAAGGGGCGGAGTCTTATGAGGTCACTAGTGGAATGCTACCTTGTCTTTAATTCTGAATAGCTCATGCTTGGTCTGTGGTTTGTCACTGATTTAACCACTATTGGATGTCTAACGGATTCCTTTTTTGACATGCAGGTTGATCACTGCTCTCTCTAGGGACATTCTAGAAGATTTTTTGCCGTAAGTTCTAATTCAAATCAATTACTATTCAATTACTCAGCTCTCTCCAGCATGGCCCCAGTCGTTATTGTGTTATGAACCTCGTCCATAACAGGATAAACACCACCAGGAGGATAGCCGGATGGAGTCGGCTGTTAGGGATGAGAGCTAGATCATAGATGAGAGGGACGAACACGAGATGAGAACTAGATTGTTTGTTTCTTTCTTCCTTTATTTGATTGATACAACTCCTCTCATTATATAGAGAGGTTGATTAGACCCTTAACAATAGACTACCAATCCGGTCTAACTAATCCCGTGGGCACTGTTCACGGATACTGTAGCATCAGGGTACTGTTCACGCCGGCCCACCTGGCCCACCGACCTAACCCATGACATATTGCTTGCTTGGTTTTGTGTTTGCCTCAAAGATTATTACCTTTACCTAGTTTTTCCGTACGGCCTAGATTAAATCAACCTAGGCGGAATGGAATCTGACGTTCTTCAGCAAGAATTGACTATGAGACTTCATTTTACATACACAACGAAATGTCTTGGAGGTCCTTATTGACTTATTCTTAATACGCATCACTTCTTTGTTTTATTGATTACAGCTTTCTAGGAAGACATGCTAATGCCATGTTAGCGCTCCTTAATGATGGAGGCGATCGCGACCCTGAAATCCTGGAGCAGGTTGGTCTGCTCAGTGTGGTTCATAAGTCTTGCTTGCACTTGAGTAGCAGAAGTCATATGTTCTGTACTTCTGTTGTATTTCAGGTCTTCACATCTTGGTCATATATAATGATGTACTTGCAGAAGTATCTAGTGAAAGATACTGTCCAGATTCTAAGGTGAGTTTGCATCTCTAAATTGAGGTCTTTGCTCAAACCTCATTTCATGGCCTCTGCTCCTTTTTCAGATAAAATTACATCTGTTGTTACCCTATAAAACCACTTGCATTTCTTGCTATCCAACTTCAGCCATCTAACTGACTGCCAAGTCTTTATCATTGTTGAAGGATCACAACAGCGCTGAGATATTTCCCAAAGGATTATGTTAGAGAATTTATGGCTGAATCTGTTTCATTTTTGCTGCGGAATGCGCCATTGAATCAGCTCAGACAAGGTTTTTTTTTCCTAACTCATGTTCTTTTACTGAAGTATACACCATGTTTCAGATAGGAACGTGTCTGCCTTTAACTTTTGGGGCTGGTTTCTATAACGCTATAGAGAGGTTATCAATTTGCGTTTGCGCCTTTGAGAGATATTAGGACACGATCTCGACCTATACAAAGTTCATTGCCATCTGTGCTCATGGTTTCCTGTCCTGCCTGTTATCTCTACTTGGATGGAAAATGAGTTTGATGAGGCACACTGCTAACATTGTGATTTAGTTTTAAATCTTGTTCAATATTTTTTAACTTTCAATATTAAAACAAAGGAGGATTCGCGATTCCATTCAAGTGTTTTTGATGATATCTTCTCCATTGTCTTCCTGACGAGGCCCCAGGATGCACATGCTAAACAGGCAAACATTGAGTGGCAAATTCTCAAAATACTGATGAATGGAGTAATAGTTCTCAGATCCATGTTTCCCTTTTCTCCACTATCAACTAAACACTGTTTTCTGTTTGCTGAGGCGTACTTGTAACATAGGGAGAACCTTCTTTTCTGCATAAATTCATGCCATGTAGTTTCATTTCTACCAATTATAAGCAGGAGTGGAAACCTTACTACAATATGGTAGTGAGCTTCTAGGATGATCATGCTCGTTTGGACTAGGTAGCTGCTTCATTTTTACTGACATTTTTCTGGATTGGTTCCTAGGTTTAATGAAAGTTCTACTTGAGGCTGTTAAAAAATCGTCACCTGTAGACGGGGTGATCTCTTTGCTGTGGCATGTCATGAAAGGAACTTCCACAAAGCTCCACTCAAGAGCTGGGATAGTCTTGAAGTTCTTTTTGAGCAAGTCAACTTTTACTACTATCCATGATAAATTCCCTGATGGTGAGATAACCTTCTGCCAATGACATGTTATATTGTGTTTTTCTCAAACATTAGTTGCACTGCTCTTATGTTCCATGTGTTCTATCTATTGCTTGTTTTTATTGGCCCACCTCATTATGTTTTGTGGTTTAGCTGAATTCATCAGTGCCTTACCATAATTCATAACCATAATGCAGGTCATATCATAAATTTGTTTTGCATACTCATGTTGTGCAAAATATGTATTATGTCTTATGACCATAATGCAAGGCCTAAGATTGATTTTTTGCATAATCATGTCAGGCAAATTCTGTATTGACAGCTGTTCATTTTTATACTTGTTGCTGGTCTTCAATAATTTAACCACTGCATAGTGCAAAATGCAGGGTCTTCTACTATTCATGAGGTCATGACAGGGCTGATTCAAAGATTATGCGATGAAGTGGATCCAAAAGAATTACCATTAATATATACTTGTTTATTTGAAGAAATCAACAGCGGTCTTAACGATGACTGTTTGGAGCATTTGAAGTGCTTGGTTGACTTTTTTGCATTTGCTTTACAAAAGGAGCAAAACAATTTGTTCGGTCAGATTACCATTTCATCGTCTATATGCTTTCACTGCTTGAATTCATTGCTAGTTCAGATTAGTTAATTAGTGGTTTCTTTTATCTTTTGCTAGATAAGGGGAAGATGATTAAACTTATTGAGTTGCTGGTTAGTAGACATGTGTTGCCTGGTAGAGAAATAGTAGAAGCTTCTTCATCTGAGGTTCTTGGAAGTATTTTGGACTTTCTTCTTTGTGTTCTGGATGTCCCACTCATTTCTGGCAATTTGTCCATTGTATCACCCTTCTATGCCCCAGTGTTTGAACTAACAAATCCGAGGTAAAATTCTTGCTGGTAGTGTTTGTTTACTTTGATAACTCCTTGCCATTTTTTTTAACCAAATGGTAGCAATCTAGCACCTAACACCGATTTCAACTATGTTTTCAGTGTGATTGTCTTCATAAAGAAACTTTTGGCAAAAGGTCCACACATTATACAACATTTTGAAAGCCAGATATTGAGGTATGTGAAGTCTTCTATTATTTACAAGATAGTAATTCAGTTACAAAATGTTTGACCATGCAATTTTATGCCCTGTAGTGCAATGGGCAATTTTCTTGCAAGTTCACCGGAGGAAGTTCTCTTTATTCTTTTCAATTTCTTTAAAGGATCAAAGAAGCAAATAATTCTGCATAACACTAATGGAAATTATCTGGATTCAGTGGAGAAAGTGTTTAAGTTCTTCGAATCAAAATTCTCTTTCTGGATAGAGTTCTTAGATGATACAGTTAATGCTGGCTATCGATCTAGTAATGAGGTCAGCGAAAAGGAAGCTGCTATACTGTGGGGATCTATTTGCTGCTATCCTAACATAAATAGTGTACACCACGATAGTTTGACACTGTTGAAGAAGTTAATCTGCAACTTAAATCGGTTGCTGGAAGTGGGAGAAGGTGATTTGCTCTTAGATTTCTTTAACTTCTTACAATAAGCACCATAGCTGGTCTTTCTAAAGGCATAAATTCAATCGATTGACATGCAGAGAACATGAATGGTCTTCCAATGAGTATGTGGAGAAGTCTACTTGGTGCAGCACTGTCATCATACCATGAGCTTTTACTGGTTAAGACCGATAGAAATTCAGAATTAAATTTCTTCATATCGCTTGCCAAGAGTCACAGTACATGCCCACAAGTACTGTCTGCTGTAGCCAAATATTTGGATTCCCTGCAAGGGTAAAAGCTACATATATTTTTCTACCTCTCCACTTCGATTTAATTAATGTCTTCTTAATTTGTTTGATTCAAGGAATTCTTTATTCTTTTTTTTTCTCTATTCTGTGAGCAGAGTAGCATCCGTGGAAGTGACAAAAGACTTTGATCCACAGAATCTCTTGGATCTGCTCTCTGTCTTTGGTGTCAACCTGAGCAGTCCAAACAAGGATATCCGAATTTTAACATTGAGGATTCTATCATATTTTGTTAAGATGGATCAACGTCTAGGCACAGATGAAGAGCGACCGCAGAAGAGACAAAGAACAGAAGATTCTGGAGAGGAAACTGTTGCCAAATACGCTAATGTATGTCTTGTCAGCTAATACTTTTACTTGCTATTTTGCTGGCATTGCTCTGATGTTTCCCTTTAAATCAGGTTTTGGATACCCTTTTGACTGTTGAGTCAACTCCAATTTCAGTTTCTACTAGCCGGAAAATTGCTATCTTCATTTCTCGGATACAAATGAGTCTATCGTCCAAGATGGTTCATGATGATTACATACCTTCTCTCTTACATGGCATTATTGGTATTTTGTACAATAGATTTAGTGATCTGTGGCCACCAACGCTGGATTGCCTTGCTGCTCTTGTTAGAAAACACAAGGAGCTTGTGTGGAGTCAGTTTGTTCAGTTTGTTGTAATTCACCAATCAAAAGGCATGACTCTGAATAATCAGGAGAAGCTGGAAGCTGCAACTCAACCCCAGTGTATGTATCAGGCATTCATCCAAGGTTCTTTTGGCACTGTTCTAGAAACAAACCCCTAAGCGCCCTTACCCAAATACACTTCAGCCACTAGTTATCGTTTGTGTATGTTATTATTCTGTACATCATTCGTGTGGTGCGTTGCTCTTTTCATATCCTGTGCAGATGTATTACTCGTTCTATTTAGAAGTTCTTGACACTAATGAGGATTTTGTATCAGATTTCAAAGGGTGCATTTGTAAGTGCGACAGTTACATTATTGCCAAACTGTTGCCACATTGGCAGATAAGCTCTGGCTTTGACAACGTGGTTCTAATATGATATGCTTTTAGTTGACTCTGATGATCTATTTGAGGATACTGGATTTATCTGCTCATGCTTACTCTCTTAGTGTTTTGCATACTTATATATTAAGAAGACTCTATTAAGAATGTAGTTTCTTTGTGCATCTTGATTTACATCATGGACAGTTAAGTTGTTGACTTCCGCACATTGTAATTTCCTTGTAATTGGCTTAAAATGCTTGGTAGTCATTATGGAAACTAACAGATATAAAGTTGTAAGGTTCGATGATGTATCCTTACAATCTTGTGTCCACCCTTCTGCAGTTCTGTTTATTCCGTTTGTACTGCTGTTTCTAATTCATGTTTGATATTGCAGCTATTTTTGACTGCTTCAACTCATATCTTGCTACGGACTTTGATTGCACACCAGTTGAGACCATGGCTACCTTGTTGCTTCAGTCCCTCCAAAGGATTCCTGATGTCGCTGAGTCCCGATCTCGACATCTTGTACCATTATTTCTGAACTTTATGGGCTATGATGATGGCAGCATCTTTAGGTATTTAGTCGATAAAATTTCTGCAGTTTAGACTTGAATTTGGAAGTCCCATCCTTGTTGATACATTTTTGAACTTCTAACTTCTGCAGTATTGATTCATATGTGCCTGACAAATGTAAAGGTAAACAATGGAAAGCGATTCTAAAAGAATGGTTGAACTTATTGAAGTTAATGCGAAATGCACGATCGTTATATCAGAGCAAGGTTCTCCAGGAAGTACTAACTAAAAGGTTTGCGAAATGAATTT
This sequence comes from Echinochloa crus-galli, assembly GCA_900205405.1. Lineage (NCBI taxonomy): Eukaryota > Viridiplantae > Streptophyta > Magnoliopsida > Poales > Poaceae > Echinochloa > Echinochloa crus-galli. The sequence goes on from OAMR01000067.1 coordinate 2,958,568, forward strand.
ATATATTTATTTTTGCAGCCTGCTGATGAATTGTTGTGGTTTGAGTGATAAATTATGTATTGAGTGGCAATTTGTTCCCAGGGTTCTTGATGACAGTGATCCTGACATACAAGCAAAAGCACTTGATTGCCTTTTTAACTGGAAGGATGAATTCTTGACCCCGTACAGTCAAAACCTTAAAAATCTGATTGATATTAAAACTCTTCGTGAAGAGATGACCACATGGGCAGTTTCAGTGGACTCCTTGTCAATTCTGAAAGACCACAGAAGTCTTGTTGTTCCTCTGGTTATCCGTGTGTTGACACCGAAAGTACGGAAGTTAAAGCTACTTGGTTCCCGCAAGGTTTGTGTTTACTTACTGCTTATATCTATCTAGCATAATTAATGGTATTTACACCCTGGAATTGGTCAGTTGAAAATAAAAGATGTTTGAGGCTTTCATGTAAAAACCCATGAAACAATGACGTCCTGAAGTGTCCAAGGCTGCTTTATCAGCGTACCTGCATGCATGCCTTTTTAATTGCATTCAAGTTCTGCTCTAGTATTGGTTGCAAAAGTGTTGTTGTACTACTAGTATTGGCTGTAAGCCCAGCATGCACTAGCTGCTCAGATTAAAATGTTGCAGACGTGTGTAGCCACCTAATTATGCCTTAGTCTGTGTGCTGAGCTCCAAAATGTCATTCGTTAACGTTTGGAGGGAGTATAGTTATCATTTACTGATTGTCTGACTTTGTCATTATTTTTTTTCATTCTGTCAGCACACAGGTGTCAGTCATCGAAAGGCAATTCTTCGTTTCCTATTGCAGTTTGATTCAAATGAACTTCAACTTTTTTTCTCGTTACTTCTGAAGACCTTGATCCCCAGCAACCTCCAGCTTAAAATGTTTTCTTCTCAGTCTGACAACCTACTTGGAAATATCTCTGACATTGTTGAAACTTCAACAGAAATTTGTATAGAGAACTTTACGTGGAAAAAGGCAAATGGTTTTCTTCATTTGGTTGAAGAAATTTTTTGTACTTTTGATATGGCACACATAAGTCCATTCCTTAATGTTTTATTAATCATTGTTGCTCGCTTGCTGGAGAGTTGCATGCAGAATCTCAGAATTGCTAGTGATAGGAAATATCCTTGCAATCAATCAAATGACCATGATAATGATTCTTTGGTAAAAGTGGAAGTGGATTCTTTGGTAAAAGTGGAAGTGGATTCTTTGGTAAAAGTGGAAGTGGGCAATTCTGCAAATATGGAAGAATGCCCTAAAGAAATCCATGTAGCAGACCATATGGAGGTATGTCATATTATCATTCTCAGCTTCACTCTAGTGCTTTGTATTATGTCTTTTTGCAGAACTCCCAAAATAGTTGTGTGGGTTAATCAAGCTCAGAATGCCAAGTTACTACTGGACCAACCAGGCCCTCTGATAGTAATGGGGAAAAACTAGTGTCACTGTTCATTCTTATCATTATTAAGCCAGTATGCATTTTATTGGCCAAGTGTTCTTATCTGAACTAAGTGCATCTGCAACCTCTATTGCAGGCAAGTGTGTCGACCAAACAGTTGAAGGATCTAAGGTCTTTATGCATTAAAATTATCTCCTCAGCACTTAGTCACTACGAAAGTTATGACTTTGGAGAAAACTTCTGGAATATTTTTTTCTCTTCAGTGAAACCTCTGATTGACTGCTTCACACAAGAGGCTTCCAGCAGTGAGAAGCCAAGTTCATTGTTTGCTTGCTTCATGGCTATGAGTCGTAGCCCAACTTTAGCACCATTATTACTGACTTCAAATAATCTTGTACCAGCAATTTTTTCTATTTTAACTGTGAAGACAGCTTCAGGAGCCATCACCTCATGTGCTCTTGAGTTTATTGAGAATCTGTTGAGGTTGGATATTGATTTGGAGCAGCAAGATGACCATTCAGTAAAGAAAATTCTTGTTCCACATATGGATGTTCTTATCCATAGTCTACATGATTTTGTCAATCATCGCAAAGAGCTTAACAGGTTACTCACATCATTTCTTTAGTAAAACTACCTCTGTGCAAAGTAGATTGGGGGTCCTAGAACACAACTTTTACTTTAATACACCAAAGTACTCCATCCATTTCACTAGTCCATGGCTTTGGGGGAATACGTTTTAGAATATCAATTGAAGATTCAAAAGCAGTGATGGTTCCACTGTCTACCGCTAATTAAATGCCTTGAATTTATAGTTTATAGCATGTCATTTAATATGGTTATGGATGGTCATTTCTCACTGACTTTTCTTGGAACTACTACCTCCGGTCAATTAAAGTTGACATTTCAGATAATATTATTTACTTAAATGTCAGCTTTTGCTCACTGGATGGAGTAGTATTTTCTTGGTGAGTGCACATGGTGTGCTCTGGACAAGCATAATGAAACAGAGGAAGCCTATAAATTTGTCCCATGAGATGATGAGAATCATCATTAAAAATACTTATATATCATAGCCATTTTATTTATTTCGTGCATGCATAGAAAAAGTAACTATCAGAGTTGTGGATATAAGGTTGTGTCTATATCCTAAACAACAAATGAATCATAGTGCAGATATTTTGTATAATGTTTTGTTCATCCATTACGGTTGGTTAAACAATAAACATCTCTTATGGGAGACTCAGGAATTCAAAGCCATTCTCTTAATATGTCTGTTTCGCAAAGCAACTCCCATCAGTTTTCTTACAATTTTTAACTTTTTGGCCGTATGCTCCGTTTAAAATTCCGTTCAACACTTTATCTGTTTTTTTTACGGTAATCTCTTCAGTCATTGTTTACTACGCATCTAGGAGCATATTGTTTGGGACTTCAATCTCGACTTAATGTCCTGCACTTTCGATGTGTGCAGGAAATCGGGTACATGGCTTGGGCAACGCGAGCTTAGATTGTTCAAATTATTGCTACATTACATCACAGACCCCTCAGCTGCAGAGAGTTTCATAGACCTCATTCTTCCATTTTTCAGTAAGAAGGATTTTAACTCTGGTGAGCCTTCTTTTTTAGTAAATTTGGTGTGCGCATTAGCATTTATAGTATATGAATATTCTTTATTTTTTGATTGGTAAATGTCCAACAACCTTGGCATGATCTGCCCTGGGTCTAATATTGCAGATGAGTGTTTGGAAGCACTACGTGTTGTGAGGGGAATAGTTCCAAATCTAAGATGCAAGGTGTCTGTAAAAGTTCTAAATGCATTGAACCCATTACTTACGACTGTTGGATTGGAACTGCGGCTATGCATCTGTGATATTTATGATGGGTTGTCATTGCATGAATCTTCAATGTCAATTCTGGTAATTATTGCTCTACTTGTGATGTCAACTTTGCCACGTTGCCTGTTCCTATGTCACAGTTTCTTTTTTGGTGATTGGCATTGTTAACAGGCTGGGTTAATACGAGATCTGAATGCAGTTTCGACATCAGAACTTGGTGAACTAGATTATGATACAAGACTTAACACCTATGACAGGATTAAGCCTCAGTTGTTTCTTGGCTTGACTGAAGAGCATGTGGGGGCCATATTATCCCATTGCGTGTATGATATGTCATCTGAAGAGTTGATTTTTCGGCAAAGCGCATCCAGGGCTCTGCAATCGTTCTTGGAATTTTCTGCTTCAGTTATGAATAATGATGAGTCCAAATACTCTATTGAAACTGCTGCTGATAAATCTGGAGAGAATAATTGCAAAAACATTTGCACGATGAGCTGTATTCAGAACATATTAGAAAAAACTTATCTGCACAATATGGGACTAGCAATGACTAAAGATGTATCAATTCAAAAGGTGTGTATATATTTACTCTTTTTCATATCGTAATCTATGATATTATTGGTTGATAGGCTGAAAATTATGTTGTATTCAGGAATGGATTATTTTACTTCGGGAGATGGTTTTCAATTTTAATCATTTAGCATCCTTAAGATCATTTAGGCCTCTCTGTAAGGAGGATATGGAAGAGGATTTTTTCCACAACATAACTCATTTACAGGTAAATATTAGATATGCATATTCCATATGTATACTTGCTCGTCTACTCAATTGTATTCCTTGTATACAAAGCCATATTGGTTTTATATATATATATATATATATAGATATGAGATTGTGTTTCCCCAAACCATATCTATCTACAGTAAATTTACTGATTCAGTTATCCCAAAGGCCAGAGAATGGGCTGTGAAAGCTTATTTATATTTTACTCATACAGGCAGGTAAAAGGTCAAAAGCATTGTCACTTTTCAGACAGGGAATCAAGGAAAACAACTTTTCCGAGGTAAATGTCGTATCATTTCGTTAAAAAATGTTATAATACATGTATTAGGGCTTAGAGTCCCTCATCCCCACACATACTCTACCCATACTAAGGAGAAAAGTTTATGTCAGTATGATACATGCATTTTGTGAAATTAATTGCTGATGATTGATCATTTGTTATGGTTACTGAATTGAAAAGTTATCCTTGTTTGGTGGACCCCTGATACAAGTAGCAGTTTATTGCTTTTTCGCAGTTAATTACCTTGTATCTTTGCTTTGTCAGCCTAATATGGCTTCACAAATTTTGATATGATAGTGTTCAGATGCTACAAGCCTATTTTTTCACCTTTACCTTAAAAGAGCCTAAGAGCATGGTGTGCCAGACCTGCTTTCTTTGAAACCGTGTAACGGCATACAGACTTGCATCACAAGCAGCATTGTCTTCCCTGGCAGTAGGATTCTTTGTCTTCCAGTATTTAATAACAAGTGTTTCAAAGGAAATATTTTAGTTGATACTACAGGAATATTAACGTATTATCCCCATCTATTTAGCACTCATCACCTAGAAAAATAAGATATGTAATCTACATGTTTTTAGAAAGAAAAAACATATAGTATCTATCTGTTTGGGTTGGTGTACTTGTTTCCGCTGTTGGTTCTCATGTTTGCTGAAAATATAGTTCTTTTCTTGTAATCTTGTGATTTCATGGCAACTCTGCTGGATTACACATTTTCCGGCGAAATTCATGTTTTTTTTTTGGTTCATTAGTTACATTTTGTGCTAACCTCATCAACCTCTGTTTCATCCAACTATTAGCACGCTTTTAAGTTGTGCAACTAAGTGTCCAATGGACTGAATTCGTTCTGTCCCCTTGTTTGTTTATTCATTAACATTACTTTTGTGCTTTTATGTTAGGATATCACTATGAAAGTATTTGTTCCGCTATTTTTCAATATGTTTTCTGACGTAAAAGCTGGGAAGGGTGAACAAGTCAGAGATGTATGTTTGGATACACTATCTGCTGTCGCCGCCAAAGTGCAGTGGGAGCACTATAGAACAATATTGATGAGATGCTTCCGAGAATTGAACCGCCTTAAGCCTGATAAGCAGAAAGTCATATTGAGGCTGATTTGCTCAGTGTTAGATGCATTTCATTTCATGAAGCCTTCAAATGATGCCTTGGGAAATTCTGATGCTATGAGTGAAGATACTGATTCTTCCCTTACATTCGCTTTAACTAGAGTCTCTTCTGATAAGCAAGACTACCTGCGAAAGGTAGTGTTTCCACAGGTTCAAAAGTTACTGGGAGCGGACCCAGAGAAAGTCAATGTCAACATAAATCTGGTAGCACTGAAAATACTTAAGTTGCTACCAGTGGATTATTTCGAATCACAACTTTCGAGCATCATTCATCGAATCTGTAACTTCCTTAACAGGCTGGGTTAATACGAGATCTGAATGCAGTTTCGACATCAGAACTTGGTGAACTAGATTATGATACAAGACTTAACTTGCAGTTTGTGGTCAAGATATTGAGAGCTATACTGAAAAGGGGTTTTGAGTTACATGTTCTGGGCTACACACTTCATCATTTATTGTCAAAAAACATAACTGATATGAATGGCAGGCTTGACTACTGTTTAGAAGATTTATTGGCCGTTGTTGACAGTGATTTGTTTGGAGACGTTGCAGAACAAAAGGAAGTTGAAAAGATCGCCTCCAAAATGAAAGAGACAAAGAAGAGAATGTCGTTTGAGACTCTTAAGCTCATTGCTCAAAGTATTACATTCAAGCAACATTCGCTGAAGAAGCTAATCTCACCTGTTTCTTCACATCTTCAGAAGCAACTTACTCCAAAATTGAAAACGAAACTTGAGATGATGCTACACAATATAGCCTTAGGGACCACGGCGAATAATCTGATCATACAGAATCTTGCATACTCAGTCTGCAACTTGCATATGTTGATTAGGCAATCGACCTCGACACATCAAAAGCAAAGAGAATGCATCCGGTCCTGGCCAAGACAGTACTGTACAAATGAACTTCCCTGGCCTAGGTGAGAATGGATCACAGAATTCCTATATACTTACCAAGTTTGCACTTGACTTACTACGTAATCGTCTGAAGACCATGAAACTAGATAAGGAAGATGAGCAACTCCTAAAGATGTTGGATCCCTTTGTAGACCTTTTGGGGGAATGTTTGAGTTCCAAGTATGAAAGCGTCCTCTCCGTTGCTTTTAGATGTCTTGCCTTGTTGGTGAAGCTTCCTTTGCCATCTCTCAGGGACAATGCAAATATTATTAAAAATGTGCTTATGGACATTGCACAGAGAGCTGGAAACTCCAATGGCCATTTGGTCACGTCTTGTTTGAAGCTACTTGCTGATCTACTTAGGGGATACAGGATTTCACTTTCAGATAATCAGCTCCAGATGCTTGTTCATACCCCTATGTTTGTTGATCTTCAGACAAACCCTTCCCCTGTTGCTTTATCACTTCTGAAGGCAATAGTCAGGCGAAAGTTGGTTTCTCATGAAATTTATGATATTGTAGTTAAGATAGGAGAGTTGATGGTGACAACATTAACTGAGTCTATACGGCAGCAATGCATTCAAATTCTGCTACAATTTTTTCTGAATTATCCACTTTCTGAGAAGCGCTTACAGCAACATATTGACTTTTTCCTGGCGAACTTAAGGTATGGATACCATCCATGGCTTCATTAACTTTAGTATCACATCTACCCCTGTATGTTAACACCCTGGAAAATTGCAGTTACGAGCATCCTTCAGGAAGAGAAGCGGTCCTTGAAATGCTCCATGACATTCTTACCAGATTTCCCCAGAGGATTATTGATGACCAGGGTCCAACTTTTTTTCTTCATCTTGTGGTCTCTTTAGCGAATGAAAAGCATCAGAGTGTATCTTCAATGATCCTTAGAGCCATCCAAAAGCTGTTAGGACGCATTGGTGATCAGGGAAAGACATCCATTTTTGAGTATTCACTTTCATGGTTCACTGGTGAAAAACAAAGTTTGTGGAGTGCTTCAGCCCAGGTAATCATTTAGTAGCATTGCTATATTTGGATTGTACAATCAGCAGTGGACTAGTAGGTGGGTAGTGGCAATCTGCTTTTACAAATAGGTGGCATTGAAGTACTGAGCCCCTACTTGCTTATGTTGCAACATACCATTCTCTTTTTACATCAACTATAGAAGTGGCTCCTGTACTTTACAGGTCATTGGTTTACTTGTTGATGATCATACATTACGAAAGGGTAAACACTTTAAAAGTATTGTGGCTGTTGCTAAAAGAATGATGGAATCATCTGTCATTGCTTCTGGAATATTACAATCAGGCTTATCTGATGAAACTGCCCTGCCAATGTGGAAAGAGGCTTACCACTCTGCTGCCATGATGGAGAAGTTACTTCTTCACACTCCGGAGTTGTATTTTGAGCAGAATATGGAGGTATGACTACCGCTGTTCCTACTACTATTTCTCATTGCAGATGTAGTGCATATTTTCTTTTCTAATCTAGATCTTACTATGTTTTTGATATTGTAACAGCTTTATTGTTTGATTGATTTTTTTCTGGATATAATTCGGCAGTCCTTGTTTTTTCCTTCGTAATTCTGTAAAGGAGATTTTTCTTTTTGTGGGTGGGGGTGCAGAATCAGGTCTCAAGAACTGATGACCTGTGGCTTCATGTTTATAGCTGTTACTGGTGGATTTTTTACCTTTGATTTGTTATTCGGTATAACTTAAAACACTGCTCAGTATATTCAGTGCTGTCAAACAATTGCGCTGCCCTTTTCTGTATTCATTTTTAGCGCCATGTCTCCTTACCCATGTAATGAGATTTATACAATTCAAATACCTTTTGACCTACTTATTTGGTACACAGGATCACAGATTTAGTTGTTCTTAAACAAATTCTTTGTTTCAAGCCTTAAACTGGTCATTTCCCTTGCACTCTCAAGTTTGTGACACAGTTATAACTTGCAGGAAGTATGGATAATAGTTTGCAAGATGCTGATCCATCCCCATTCGATGTTGCGTAGTATTTCAAGCTCTCTGGTAGCCTCATATTTTGCTACAGTGGAGAAGAGGAAACGTGAGCAGAAATCGGTTGCTACATCATGGTTGCTAGTTCAACCAAGCAGGCTATTCATAATAGCTGTTTCTTTCTTGAAACAATTGAGGACTGAACTGAGTGATACAACGGCAAATAATCTGATTGTGCAGAATCTTGCATACTCAGTTTGCAACTTGCATATGTTGATTAGGCAATCGACCTCGACACATCAGTTTTGGTCTAGCGTTGGTTGTTCTGATCGTTGTGCCTTCCTTGAGGGTTTTGAATTGCTTGTTTCAACGAAAGCAAAGAATACGTTTCTTCTTTGTACTTCAACAACTACTGATGCGTCTGTATCTAGCCTTGACGGTAGTGAAGAGCCTACATCTTTATTAGTTTCTTCAATCCTAAAGAGGATGGGAAAAATTGCAATGCAGATGGAGGATACACAGGTAAGCTCCATTCCATCAGATAAGTCATTTTCCCTGTATGTTTCTCTGTATGTAATACCTTTTTTTTTCCCTATCCATATGTAGATAAAGATCGTGTTCAATTGCTTCCGTATGATATCATCAGCTCTTGGTTCTGAAGAATCACTAACCTATGCTGATCACCTCGTGGCCCCATTGTATAAAGCTTCTGAAGGATTTGCTGGGAAAGTTGTTAGTGGTATGATATTTGCTTTTTATTCCTGTGCCTTGCTAGTAATCAGTTATGCATTCTCAGCATATAGAAGTATGCATATATTTGCATTTACAAGTCTATGGTCTAGATATGCTCAGTGCCTAGGGATGTGCCATCTGTCCGAGCTTATCTTTGTACCGTATGGTTTCAGATGAAGTGAAGCAACTGGCCGAGGAGGTGCGGGACAAGCTACGTGATCTAATAGGGCCCGAGAAATTCGTTGAAGTCTACCACAGTGTTCGGAAGGGCCTGAAACAGAAGCGGGACACTAGAAAGCAGGCCCAGAAGGTTATCGCAGCCGTGGACCCGGAGCGTCACGCCAAGCGAAAGAGGCGCATTGCAGCCAAGCACCGGGAGCACAAGAGGAGGAAGATAATGGGGATGAAGATGGGAAGGTGGATGAGGTAGTTTTGCGACATTTTTGTACCAGACATGCTTGGATCAGCAAGAGGGGAAATTTTGACTGTACAACCTTCATCTCTGCACTGCTAATTCGCTCCAGGAGTTAGCAGAATTTTTTTGTTTTTTCTACGCGAGGCTGTGCAGAATTTTGCTTTTTGTAGTCAGCTGCCTTCAATCTCTGCACTGCTAGGCCGTGTCGTGTCCAAAGTTCCTCCCCCCTCGCTCTCGCACCTTCAAGACTAGCTAGTCTTTATTTACTCTTTAGGCCCAGTTTGTTCAGCTGCCGCTCGCGCTACTCGCTGCGTCAACGTCGGCACCGGGCGCGTACAATAGCAGAGCGGCCGGTCACCCATCTCGATTTGCCCGACGGTCGAGCTAATTCTTACTCTAGTGCACCCTCTCGTTAGCGACATCGATCGTATACTGCTGCTACGCACGGCATGGTCGTTCACCTGGACCTGGGCTGGCAGCGTGCTGCGGGTCCGTCTTCGCCTCATGCGTTGATTCCATGGGACTGAGCTGCATGCCATCTTTTCTGGCGCCGGGAAAGAATTTGATTTGATGCATGCATGCTTGGGTCTCGAACAATAATTCAACGAGCTACAGCTACTAGTCCTGCTCATAATGCATGCTAAATTAATTAATTTGCCTAATGGACGTGTTTAGTTCCCTTCGCTTGGATTATCAGCCACTAGCCAATAGTGTTTTTCTCTCAGCAAAAACCAGCACCAACCACCAACTAGCCAGCAGTGTTTTCTCATAGTAAAAACCATCACCGGCCACCAGCCAGCCGAACAGGGCCCGATAAGAGAGTGAAAATAGAGGGCGAAAAAGGCACATCGGACACTGTAGCGCACTGTAGCACTTTTCGTTTGTTTGTGGTAAATATTGTCCTATCATGACCTAACTAGGCTTAAAAGATTCGTCTCGTCGTGTACATTAAAACCATGTAACTAGTTTTTTTTTTATTTACCCACATTTAGTACTCCATGTATGAGGAGAGAGATTTGATGTAATTTGATGGGATAGGTGAAAATAAAGTTTGGCGAGAGAAAGTTTGAAAACTAAACACAGCCGATGTTACATACTAATGCGTGCAGGGCATTTATCCTCGTGCATGCAGTGGGATGGATCCATCTCACGGTAAGGACTGGTAAGTAGTGCAGCTCTGGCACATTGGGCTGGAAGATCTGTTGATCTTGGCAGACCCTAGAGGCTGCAGGATGGTCGGTCCGAGTGTGCGTGCGTTGTGAACATCTATGTTGTATTGTGTAATTTTTAAGAAAAACAATCAAGCTGAGGCTGTGGATCTACGAGTTTGAGTTCTCAGATATATATTCAGATGAAGCAGCTGGCCAACGAGACTGTTGGGAGGTGGGTTTCTCTGTTCGGCGCTCCCCCAGCCAGGCACTGGTCACCGAGAACCTCTTTGAAAGGATCAAATTGTCTAAAAGGGAGTCATATAAATTTTTTTCACGAAAACAAAATCTATCAATCAAGCCTAATCACCCTACGTGTCTAAATTTTAGAAAGTGTGACTATCTAGTCGTAAAAAAGATTTGTAACCTAGGTTTCAACCTTATACTAACATGGCAATTCCAGAAAATAAAATTGTGGAAATTAAAGAGAGGGTTATAACCCAATTTTTTTCTAGGGCGTTGAAGAGTCGACCCTCTCTTCTAGTCCTTGTTAGAGTACTCGCATAAGGATTAAGCTCCCCCTTGATCCACGCAAGGATCAAGTGCTCTCTAGTGGTAATCTCTTCTCCAACTCCAGATTGGCTCCAAAACCGAGCACAATGGGCTTCTCACAAGACACCTCCTTCAGAGCTCACAGAGAACACCAACACCAAGCCGTCTAGGCGATGCTGATCACCAAGAGTAATAAGCAAAGAACCTCACTTTACATACACTAGCCAAAGAGATGGGTGGATGCACACTTGCTACTCACTAAGAACTAAAGATGTCATTGATCTTGACTTAAAAAGAAACGTCCTTAATCTTGAATTAAAAAGGAAAATTGCAAATCACTTCAGGTGCCTCTTTTGCACTTGACCTCCAATTATCATTATGAACTTCCTAGATGGCAAGAGTGCTCAATTGGAGGTGATGAACATGTATATATAGTCCACTCCAAATGAGCTAGTTGTTGCTCTATTATTGGGTAGGCATAGTGTTGGCTGACCCATTCGGTCATTACTACAAGCAACCACCGAATCAATCGGTGAGCACTTTCTACTTACTATATGGAGAAATGAATTGATGACACTATCCACGGGCTTCATCGGTTCAATCTATCATTCCATTAGCATCTTCCTCACCGACTGATTCAGTGGTTATCAAGACATCGCTGAATCAATTGGTGGTTTGCCTCACATGAATAGTATCACCGACTAATACTTTACCTGTTGAAAGGTCATTGAATCAATCGGTGAAAAGCGTCAGTGACACTGCTATGAGTTGAAACTCCTCCAATTCAAGCACTTTGAGTTTTTAACTTGTTTATAACTTCCTTGAGGCTTCATCTGAGCTACTAAGTGCTAGAATTTCATAAGTGTGTACCACATCTATACTTTAGTCTCACATAGGTCAAGCTACTAATCGTTGCTCCCCTTTATAGTACGGCCAAAGGAAAATAAGGACAAACTATTCCATTTGTCTCACAACTCCAAATGACACAAGAAACTAGCTTATCCTTAGTCTTCACGCACATCCTTTGCACCCATATAAAGAAAATCAACGATGGGGGACAAGAATACCATAAAAGCCTATCATTGTTATCTAACTTTTAATAGCCACTGCAAAACACACGTTAGTAATGATAGCGTCGTCAATAATCATCGAAACCGAGTTAGGGGCCTAGATGCTCTTTCACACCCCCCCCCCTCGGTGGTTGAGGATAGCACTATCTCAAATAAGATTTTAAGAGAGAAGTTGTGAGGAAACAATACCTGTGTATCATGAACTTGACGACGATAGGTACAAAGCGGTTAGATCAAGTCTATAAAATCAAGTCCAACAACATGCAACCAGCATAAGATATGAAATAATGCAAGCACATGTCAACCATGGTAGCAAGACAATATATACAAACGCAAGAAAGTAAACATGATGCATGAAAGTAGCGCACAAAGATCCAAAAGCCTATGCTACCTAGAGCTCCCCTGAAGGAGTGTGCACAAGGTGTCCACTATACTAGAGGGCTCAACACGGACCCTGAAGTAGGGGCGGAGCTAGAGAAGAACATAGTGGGGTGCGGCACTCTAGAGTATATGCATAATGTTCGAAGAAACATGGTGAAAATTTAGTGAGTAATAATTGGTTTCCGATTTTCCATGGATGCGGCAGAACCCAGGAGCTACAACGTAGCTCCGACCCTTGCCGTGAAGAGATCTCTATAGTAACGATTGTGGACTCGGTAAGAGCTGTTGTCATTGGAGTGGTAATGGACAGGACGATTGCTGATTGAGAAATCTGGCGTTGTGCAGGTGGAGCCGCCTGGATGGGAGCACTTCAGAGCGAGACATAAGATGTCAGCTCATCAATAAGATCACTATACGAAGCCTCAAGAGAACGTGACACTGCCATAGTTAGAGAGGATTACTTAGCAATGATGGCTTTATACACATTTACTTGCATACTGGTTTCTCCTTTTTAGACATTCTATTTTTTTAGATTATTTTAGACATTCTAATTAAGTCAAATTGCTTCTAACTAGGATTAAATTTGTGGAAAAGTTTGGTTTAAACCCTCCAACTAGTATGATGGTCTGATTTTCAAACCCTTAAGCATAAAACTGGAAAAGAAGGGTCATTCAACTATTGAAACTAGACAAATTTGGCCTTCGACCACTTTGAAAGGTAGTTTTGCATTTTTTTTGAAAAAATAAAAAACTAGTTTAACATGAAAATCATAACTAATTTATTTCAAATCATCAAAAAAATGAAAATTATACCAAAAGTTTTATGAAAATGCACCTACCTATAAGTGCTCTATTTTGAGTCATTTAAATTAAACAACATGCATAAAAAGAGATAAAACACTAGGTAACATGTATGCCAAATAGAGTATCAATAGATAGGTTACATTTTTATAAAAGATTTGGTATCAATTTCAGATTTTTTTTGATTTAAAATGAATTAGTTATGTAATTTTAGATTAAATTAGCATTTTTTTAAATTTCTTGAAAATAGGAAAACTACCTTTGAAACCATCCAAAGAGCCAAATACACCTTGTTTTTTATTTTGGTATCGATTCCATATTTTTCTGATATAAAATGAATTATCTATGAAGTTCAAATTAAAGTAGAATTTTAAATTTCTTGAAAATAGAAAGTACCTTTGAAACCACCCAAATGACCAAATATACCCGGTTTTCGACAATTGGGGTCTTGCTTTGTATTTTATTAAGGTTGAAATAGAATTAGCATCCTAGTTGGAGGGTGTAAACCAGACTTTATAAAAATATGTAGTCCATCTGTCCCTTTTTATATGTTGCTCGGGAACCGGGATTGTGAAGGGGGCACAGTTTCTCAACGATACATATAAAGGGACGGAAGGAGTATGTATAAACATCTACAATAAAAACAAATAAAATTATAAAACATATTTCATAACATACATATTTAGTCAAACTGGGACAAAACTGAAACGCCTTGTACTTTTCAAACCGAGAGAGTACTTCATCAGCTCTTGTTTCCCACGATGACTAATGATGATGAAGACCGGGAAGGGTATGCAATTCTGCATTGACGCGGGCGGACACTGATATCCCCAAGTCACCACGGCGTCAAAGCACCGAGTCAGCACTCGGCAAATTGGCAAGATACGTACTGTGCTCCTAGCTTTAATGAGACGACCGTCCTGGTCAAGCAGACGCCGGTCGCGGCATGCCGTCATCCGGTGGGGACGTGCGAGGGCCACCAACAAGTTTCCATGGATCGTCAACACTACAGCCCGTGCGTGCGCAGCGGGAGCACACCCACGTACACACACACACACACGTACACTTCTCCAGCTGGCTGGCAGCAGCGCCCAGATCAACGAACAGGCAAGCGCGCGAGGTCGCTGTCCCCGTTGACCCACCGGCGCGCCGGGCGGGCCAGCTTGGCCAGCCAGCGTCCACCGTCAAAGTCGTCGGGTCCGTCCACGGCGACCTCGACCCGACCCGGACGGCCGGACCTCTCTGGCTCTCTCTCGCTCGTTCGTGCATACTACGCCACCAATCAGAACTAGAGTAGCTAGCTACCACCCGATGGAGGCCAGCCAGACGCCGAATGGGAGCCCGCCCGCACGGCGCGGTCGCGGGGGGCCTCAGGTGCAGGGTCGCGCGCGCGTGCGTGCGTGCAGCCTTGACTTGGACTTGAGCGCCGGCCGAGGTGGAGGCCGGAGCAGGACACGATAAGAGAGGCGCCCACGCCGCGCTCGCTTCGCTGTGCGGTTGATCTCGATCGCTTTAATTCGTTGGTGTGGCTTGTGAGTTGTGACGCGCGGGCGCGCGATGTCCTCTTCGTATCAGTCTCTGCTCTCGCTGAGCCCCGCGGACTGGATCGGCGGCAGCGAGTTCGTGGACGACGACGAGGACAAGGCCTCATCCGCCGCCGCCGTGTCGAGCTACCTCTCCTTCGACATCGGCGGCTTCAGCGAGGAGGAGTTGTCCCACCACCCGTCGTCGTCGTCGGAGGCGGCGTTCCATGCGGAGCAGCAGGCGCCGGCGGCACCACTCTTTGGAGGCGACTATGGCGGGAGTGGTGTAGCGGCCGGTAGCAGTAGCGAAGGCGAGCCCGGCAAGCAGAGCCAGACGGACGCGTCAGCGCTCAGCTCATCAGAGGGGCTCGCCGCCAACCTCCCAAGAGCGAGGAACAAGAAGCAGGACGGCAAGATCGCGTTCAAGACGCGGACGGACGTGGACGTGCTGGACGACGGGTACCGGTGGCGAAAGTACGGCAAGAAGATGGTCAAGAACAGCCCAAACCCAAGGTACGCACGTACGGATATATCGTTCGTGTGTGCTTCGCTCGCCGCGTGTGTAGTACGTGCCGGGACCATATATGCATGCTGAACTGCTGCTGCTGCTGGATGATCTGCAGGAACTACTACCGGTGCTCGGTCGAGGGGTGCCAGGTGAAGAAGCGGGTGGAGCGTGCGCGGGACGACGCGCGCTTCGTCATCACCACCTACGACGGCGTCCACAACCACGCCGCCGCGCCGGCGCACCCGCTGCGGGGATACCGCCTCCTCGACCCGCCGCCGGCGCACCGCGTCTAGCTAGGAGAAAGCTGACGACGACGACACCACACAGCATGTCCAGGAACAATATATCCGTACCCTCTCCGACTTGTATTTTTTTTTCCTTTCACAATCACGGTAGTGATGATGGATGGTTTACGGATTAGTGGATTACGAATTCGATTTTATTGTTATTGTTGCTGCCTTTCTTGGATAAAGCCCACGGTAGCTTGCTGGGGGCCCAGTACAAGGAGGGTCGTGCCGCTGGGCCGGGCCAACCCATTTTCTCTAACTAGCCTACTAGCGGCCACTCACGTTGATCGTACAATAAAGCCCATCTCTCTAATAAAGGAGAGATGGGCTTACCTCCGAAGTTGCAAGACAGCTTAAATAACCACCGAGGAACAAAGTTGCTGATTTTACTCAAAAAAAAAAAAGTTGCTGATGTATATGCGGATGCGGATGAACGCTAACAGGATAGGAGGGATGCAGTTTATTTTACATCCAAACATTACTTTCAGTATAGGTTGCTGAGAAACGTGTAAGCCTTCCTCTAGTCGGGCTAGTGCACCTCAATTGGTGCGCTGCTACAAGTCATGGATGAACTTGGGGGAAAACGATAAAGTTAGCCCTATACTTCAGGCATCTCGAATTTTACCTTCTCTCTCCGTCCATCAATATATCTCATCCATCCGATCTCTATCCAATAATCTTGAGCAAGTCAAATCTAGCTTGTCCATCACTCTTGCTCCTCCGAGATTCGTTGTTCAGGAGACAAAGATGTGGCAAATGATATGTTACGGCGCCTAGTTCCAACTCTCTTGTTCGTGCTAGGAAGCTTGACATCCTAGCAAGATTAATTTTTTTGGGTGGCGTGCTTTTACATGGGACCATCCCTTGCCGTGGCAAATAAACATGTTGGAAACCAGGGAAGTTGTCCTCTCTGCCTATCAGGATGTGAGGATATTAAACACATGATATTTGCATGTGATAGAGCATGCGAAGTATAAAGATGTCCAGGAGTGTGGAATAAAATTGAAGGAGCATACTAAACATCTACCGAACCAGTTTGGTCGAGGAGATAATTCAAATCGGGAATAGAGTTCCTTCTTTGAAAAATATGGGATTTGCGGAGCTAGTGTTAACATGGGGATGGTATATTCGTTGGAAGAGAAGCCGTGCATGGGGAGAACATTCAAGTCCCATTCAGAACAATAATATAATATCGATGGAAAAAATAACTAAGATACGCCATGGGTGGAAGAAGGAAAACTAATGGTAAACGTAGATGCTGAGTCGGGAAGTGAAAAGGAGTGGTGCCATTATTAGAGAGACTTCGGAGGTAAGTGCATCGCAGCTGACTAGAGTTATCTGCCACATGTTTTAGATGCACCGACGGCGGAGGCATATATCGGTTGCAATCGCTTCATTGTTAGCACCGACTACTTGCTAGTTGTGGAGACAATGCAAGATGGTGGGTGCTCGGCAACGGCGACGGCTGCAATTTACGACGATTGCAATATCTTGTAGAGCGGATTCAACAGCATAACTATTAAGCATTATAATAGGAAGGTCAATCAGGTAGCTCACCAGCTAGCTAGGCAAGCGTTTTCTTCGAAAGTTTCATGTATTTGGGTTGATGGACCCTCTAGTTCTATCTTAAATGTCCTGGTAAATGGTGTAATTATTTTCTCTGATTAATAAAGATTGCTAGATGGCTTAAAAAAACTCTTGTTCGTTGTTAATCTTGCGTCTGATAAGTTCTATTTCGCATCATCCTTGCGTTGCTTACGAGCATGGAACTTTTTATCAGCACCTACATAATTTCTGCATCAGGGGGACTTTTCATTTCTACAATTTGATATATTTTCTTCTCTGATTGGAAACTTTTTGAACAGGAGATACACACGTCTGTACCAGATTTTCTTGCTCTTTCTTCTTTCAGCTTTACAACCTGTACGTACGTGCAGAGAGAAGCGAAAATCCAGACGGTTTTTGGGAACTTTTGGGAACCGGCCCTGTTTAGTTCTAAAAGTTCCCAAAAAGCTAAATATACCATGCAAAAAGAAGTTTCTCCATCACATCAAAATATCATAACATGCATGGAGTACTAAATGTAGATGAAATCAAAACCTAGTTGCACAATTTTGTTGTACTCTGCGAGACGAACATTTTGAGCCTAATTAATTAAATTTTGGACAACTTTTACATATACAAACGAAATGCTACAGTAGCGCAATGATTACGAAGTGACATCTTACTTCCAAATTAACCTTTAAGTTCTGACATTAAACACCACCCAAATTTCCGTAGGCAGCAACAGCGACCCAAAACTGTGAAGGCTAAGCAAGGAATATTCCAGGCTTTGTGCCGTCCGTGCGGTGCGGCCGTGCTTCCCATTCTAGCCAGCCAGACCGAGAGGGGATTGTAGCTGTCAAGATCATCCGACGGTCACAATCTGAAGCTCGCTGGATTGGAAGGCAGATAAAACTAACTGGTTTCTAGATCAGCTAAAAGAACAAAGAAAGAAAAAGAAATAATCAAATTAAGTTGATCGTACAATGAAAGGGAAAGGTTAACTTAATTTTTGTCGCTTGTATTTGTTAGAAATCACACAACAAATAAACAAAGTAACAATTGGCAGCTTAACAGTCTTGGCTAAGTTTAGATGAGAGGGACCTCATTCTCCTTTCTTTGAATGACGTGGAGCTCATTTTGCATTTACACACAACATATATTAAAGAATGGTTTCCATCCTTTTCTTTTCACCCAATTTTTCTCGGCACAAATCTTAGTATAGCTGTCAGCGTGTCACCATGTTGAGTGGTGCGAAATGTACCATTACATTTTCTTTTTTAATAGCAAACAATAAAGCAAAAAAACAAATTTGCCGGCCATTCAAATTCCAAAGAAGTGCCAACGCGTAAAAGCGCCTGTGCGCCGACGCTACAATGAGAAGATGGAATAAAAAAAGAAACTAAAACGATTTATCCGGACCCACCGAAACCAAATCACGAGAAAACTCGTGTCCATCAGCGGCGACGGCACACGTGTTCTGACGTCGCGTACCAGCGAATCACCAACGGGGAGCCCAAAACGCCACGCAGAGCCCACGGGAAAAGAGAGAAAAAAAAATTGGACGGGATCAGATACGAAAAAAAAAGAAAGAACATCAAAAGGCAATTAAGCTCATACCGTGTGATTATTAAAAGGCCATTAAATCCAAGGGAGAGCATAGAAAAGGAAAGGGGGAAATTTGATAAAAGAAAGGTGGTACAGAGGATAGGAGGAGGGGGGAAGCTTTACGTCTTCAAAGAGGCACGGTCGCGTCTCGAAGGTTCTTGCCTTGTTCGGAAGGGGAGGGATGGCGTCGGAGGTGGAGGACGAGGCGGCGGCGGCAGCGGGGTCGCCGCTGGTCGGCAACGGGGCCGCGGACGTCCGCCGGAGGGTAGGTCGCCGCGCCGCCGCCCTGTTTTGGGGCTGGCCGGCGTTCGATTGCTTCATGTTGCGATTTCGATTTTATGGGGGAGTATGTTGATCTGTTCGGGGGGTTTCGTGGTGTGCAGAGGGACCAGGCGAAGGCGATGCTGTCCAAGCAGGCCGTCAAGATCGCTACCAAGGCCGAGGAGCACGAGCGCTTCATCTTTAAGGTCATTTCCCCCACTCCTGCCTCCGCTTGTAATCTCTTCCCTGCCTTTTCTTGTGTAAACCATACTGTCCAGTGGCGAATCTAGGAATAAAATGTAGGGGGGCTGAACTTAACATTGGGCCTGATGGCTACAGTATTTAGCTTAGTGGATTTGGGTGGTGGCCTGTGGTAGAAGGGGAATACCGACTGGGCTTTGACGAATTGGGTCCAACTGATGGGCTGCTTCTATTATTTTCGCCCAAGCTGGCCCAACTGACGGGATGGAGTCTTCTTCTTCCCTGAGCTCCTCCCTTCCTTCATCCATGGTGTTCAAAAATCATGGGGGGGCTGAGGGGGGGCTCCATGATGCTGCTGGCAGTAGGGGGGGCTCTAGCCCCGGCCGCCCCACCGCTAAATTCGCCACTGATACTGTCGGTTTGACAAATCTTCCGCGGCCGTGCTTTTGTTTATCGGAATTTTAAGTGATTATTGACATGTGTTCCGTAATCAGTCTAGTCCGCAGTCAATTTTGGTGGGCATTGTATGATGCAATGCGACTGTTCGATGAGCACGAGAGAATATTGGTACTCTCTTTTTTATTTTGAGAGGGGCATTTGAGCCGAATGGAATACTGTAGCTGCACACGCTCTGTGCATTTATTGTCCGTACTGTACTGCAAAGATTGTGGTAATAATTAGATTGGCTGGATTCGGTGTACGAGTGTTCTCACATGGTGATCCACGTTTAAAATGTGCAGGTCACACACTTGCTGGGTGTTCTTGGATTTGGGGGATTTTGCTACCTATTGGGTGCCAGTAAGCAACTACAGTCTGCAGCATCCATCTGTTCGGTTGTGGATTGAATCTTGAGGTACTTGTTGGTTACTCTTGTAATGCCGAATGCTCTCATACTGTTTGCAGGACCACAGGATGTTCCATATGTGTACTGCCTGTTCTATGTCATATTTGTTCCCCTTCGCTGGATCTACTACCGCTACAAGAAATGGCACTACTATCTCCTGGTGAGTGCAATACCATGTTACATTTTTAGTTCCTCGAAAACCGAAGTGCCAGAAATTACTTCCACAGAATATTGTTCAGTTCATCAGCTTAGTTGTATTGGTCTCAGTGCCTTGCCCTACTTAATTTAGTTATATTAGGCTTCTCCTGGTGAGCCCTAGCTTCTCGCGGTGAACCGGTTAGAGCGTTGAACTCCGAAAGTCGTTGAAACTTCCGTCCCAACCCGGGTTCGAAGCATGGCACCTTCTTAGAACAAAGCCCGGGTGGTGTCTCTTCCCGTGGTCGAGATTTTTTTTTTGGTTATATTAGGCTTCTGCTCCACAAATCTACAATAGAAAACGTTGACGAAAGGATGAGTAGTCATAAGTGGCATGTATTAGTAGGATGAGTGGATGATACTTTTGTGTGACATTGTGCCAACCTGGTGTAGTTGCACAAAACGTGTGTAAACTGTAAACCTATTTCCACATATCTTATCCATTTATCCTTAAGAAGTTACAAAAGAGGAGTCAATTCCCTGCTAATGCTGTGGGGTTTTGAGGATATTTTTAATTGTATCAGGAGTAGCCCTTTACATGATTTACTTGATAGTACATTATATCCAGGTCAATGTTATGTGTTCTGTTTCATTTAAAGGTTTGAATTTCCCTAGTCACAAATATGCGTTTGCCAGACACCAATTTTGTGTTTCTTAATGGAATGTTTTCAGTTTCCAAATCATCATCTTGTGTTTAAATTATTGGGGTTATTTTCCTCTTTTCTGCAGGACTTCTGCTACTATGCCAACACTTTTCTCCTTGTAATGATTCTCTTCTATCCAAAGGATGAAAAGCTCTTCATGGTTTGCTTCTCATTTGCAGAGGTATGAAAAATATCCCTGTTGACATCTGGACTTCTGGACCATGTCCGTGATGTGTGTAATCATTTTAAATCCTTACAGGGTCCGCTTGCTTGGGCATTAATTGTGTGGCGGTGCAGTTTGGTTTTTAGTTCATTTGACAAACTTGTTAGCGTCCTGATACATCTTTTACCTGGTAAGTGATCTCAGACATGAATAGCCCAGTACAATGTATACATTCCTCACTTTTTCAAAGTAAACATCATTTAGGTCTAGTGAATATCTGTTTCAGTTTATTGATGTATTTGACCATGTGTACAAGTAATCTATGGAAACTTTACATTATTTGAATTATTTCTTCAGTTTTTTAATTAGCATCTGATGTTAGTGTGCTCACTCAGGATTCCTTGAACCCATGCTTCCTATTTTTGTCTGGCTAAGCTTCCTTCTTTCCTTATCGCTAAAAAATAAAGGAAACTAGAAATGGAGTGATGATACCAAAATGTTAAACAATTGAAAACACAGAATTATCCACATTTCATCTGAGGAATGTACAAAAAATGTGCAAAGGGGCATTCAGAGATTAACTTGGACTACATTAAGGACTCTCATCCTGAAATTTGGTCTGGGATATAATTGAGGCCTTCTCAGATTTCCTATTATCAACATTTCGTCTTGAGGGATGTACAAAAATGTTCAAAGGGGCATTCAGAAATTAAGTTGGACTACATTGAGGGTCTCATCCTGAAATTTTGTCTGGGATATAATTGAGTCCTCAGATTTCCTATAGGTCCTCTGTGCACTGCATGAGTTCGGATTATATAGTTTTATTCTGAATATTACATTTTGTTTCTGCTGGCTTCATGACTGACTGAGTGCCTCTGCAGGGATCGTTCTATTCACTATCAGGTGGTGGAATCCACAAACATTTGCTGCCATGCACCCAGAAGGAAGAGCAGCTAGAGTCACATGGCCTTATGTGGAGGACAAGTCATATCTGTGGACATGGCTCTTTTTTGTTCCACTAGCTGCTTACACCCTGTGGCAACTTATGTATTTCCTCATAGTTAATGTGCTCCGTCGTCAGAGGTTGTTAAAGGACCCTGAAGTCATGACATCGTACAGGTACATGCTTTTTTTTTCAGGTCTATTATGCAGTATACCCGTTGGATGGAGTTCTTTGCTTGATATATCGTTTCATGCTCTCTTGCTTTAATAATGAGAGAAATGGACTCAATATCCCAAGGGGTGGGGTTATGAAAGAGCAAGGCAGGCAAGAGGATTTGTGTTTGTCACTGACACACTTGGGCATATGATACTCATGGCCACCTGTGAATGGTGTCACCGTGCTATTAACACATCGCACTAAATTAATCTAGTTACTCACAGGTGAACCTGTGTTTCCATGCAAACTCTATGGTTGTGTGCGCATTGATGTAACAGTTTTAACTTTGAATTTATAATATAATTAAATCTTCTCATTTTCTTTCCTCATTTAGACTAAATTTTTTAATAAGACGAATGGTCAACGTTGTGAGTCAATAGCGAATATTAATTTGGACGGGAGGGAGTAGTTGGACAAGTTCATTCAGTAACCATTGGCATTGGTACATTGAAATAAAATTATGCTTTCCTTAGGTTTCTACTTTGTTCCTATGAGCCCTCTGTCACTATACCATAGTTTCTGGTTTCTAGTGGAATAATCTCGCTAAGTAACAATTGGTGCATTCAAATATAATTGGCCACAGCATAGAGCAAGGTGATCCACTAATTTATCTTGTACCACTGATGTTTGGCAGGGAACTCTCAAAGAAAGCACAGAAAGCGAACAACATCTGGTGGAGACTGAGCGGACTGCTGGGCGATAAGAACCGGCAGATCATGTACATTCTGCTCCAGGCACTTTTCACAGTGGCGACGATGGCCTTGACTGTCCCCATATTCCTGTCGTACCGGATGCATATCGTGTTCCAGATACTGAAGGTGTGTGCATCGACATGGAACGGCGGTAGCTTCATTCTGGAGGTGATGCCTCGGCAGGTAGTGCAGAAGCAGCAGAAGAAGAAACTCAACATGAAGCCTATCGAACAGGCAAACTCAACACAGCATGTGGAGGATGATGCGTTGGGTAATCACCATGAGCACACATCTGAGGAGCAAAACCAGTAGTGGGGAAACTGAAGCAGGATGTAAGAGTAGATTTGGCAGGTTACTGATACAATCTCGATATTACTTTGTGTTCTGTTAGGGAGTTTTTTCTTGACCTGTGTTCGTGGTGGCCTCTAGGTTCATACTCCTTATCGCCATGGGAGGATATGATGCGCGCGTGTTTGACATGGGCAAAGGTGGTGGTTCTGATTTCTTTCTCTTTTTTTTCTTCTTTTTACTGGTGTTGGGATCTCTGGTGCATTATGTGTCAATTTTGTGTGTGGAAATCTTTATCTGTGGCAGTTGGAAGTTTGCTCGAGTTGTTGCAACTCACTTGTTTAAAGATGAGATCAATGTTACTGACGTAATGCAGATGATGATATGTTTTCTCGTTTTGATGTCATTGCGTGTATAAGGTTATCTCGAGGATAGAATAGGGTGCCTTTTGAAAGACTCGTTCACGACTTGACGGTTTGCTGTGCAATGCAGAGGTTCATGGAAGTTGCAGTGCAATCCTCACGGAAACTGTATCGTTGAGACGTTGACTGACGTTCGCAACAAGGTAGAACTGGCAGATGTGCTCAATGCGCTGTCTGACTGGCGGATTGCATTGCTTTCTGCGGAAAAAGCGTTTGATATATGCTCCGTAGAAGCCAACCTTCCTTAGGCTGCGATTGGATTTAGAGCCTAGCGTACTACCGGTGCCAAATCTGTTCAATTTCCAACCCCTGCGTGGCTATCTAGCTGCAGCAGGAATCGAATGAACGTCTGTGAACGGTGAGCCCTGCCGAAGCCTGGCACTCTGCCAACTTGACGAGTAACTCTTGACGAGCTCATCAAGGATACAAAACGCGGCGATGAGATCAGCTGTTGTTCGTCACGCTGATGACGTAAGTGTACTAGATTATTAATTTATTATTAGTCACGTTGTACTGGACTACTGGTTAATCAAGCACGTACGGGGTACTTGTAGAAGTTAACCCTTCAAAGCAAATGACTCCTCTATGAAATTGCCTGTGCCTTTTCTGATTAGGATCCAACTGATTGACCTGGCCCGTGGTCAATTCGATCCCATCCTCCTCCGGTCCTCCCTTTGCACACGGCAATAGTACGTGGTATACGCCATGCATGCGGCCTCTCTCAAGTGCCTATAAATGCGGCAACGCTAGTTGCTTGAGAATTTTGTTTGGCCGTTCCCCGAAACCTTTGGTCAAGATGATGGTCGCAATCCCACTAGTCACCGTCTCGCCATCCGCGGCGCTGGTCGCGCTAGCGTCGGCGCTGTTCCTGCTCAACTCGGGCCTCGCCACGCGCCGCGCGCTCCGGCGCGGGGACGCCTCGGCGGCGGCGTTCGTCGCGGCCGCCACGCTCCTCGTGGCCGCACTCCTCGCCGCAGTCCGCGCGCACGAGCGGGAGCGCGGGGCGCGGCGCCGGGGCCTCCTCAGGGCCGTGGCGTGGGCCGTGTCCGCGGCCCTCACGGCCATGTTCGCGCGCCGCGTCGCCGCGGTCGCGCCGGCCCCGGCCGTGGCCGCCCTGGTATGGGCCATGGCCGGCGCCACGGTGGCCGGAGGGTTCTGCTGCCTCTTCGTGCACGGCGGCCGTGCCGGCAACGATGCTGATGGCGTCGTTGGCGAAGCTGAGGCAGGACCAGCGTAGCGCGCGTCGTCACTCGTCAGTTGGCGGCTGCTTACTGCTCGTGATTATTACGCAAAACTGGGAGTATGTTCGCTGCATATACAGTAATTACGTACCTAGAACATCCTAGTTACATACCCCCACAATAAACTGGCCAGTGGCCACAACCCAGTGCCATGCTGAAGATCGAATCACTCTCCCGCGTAGTTTCAAAAAAAAAAAACACTCTCCGGCGCGAGTTGGCCGTTGCGTCGTTGGCGTCATGTTTTGTCTGTCTGATCACCAAGTCTTGTGCGTACACTCTGAATGTGCAGAGTGATCATGTCTGTTATATTAATACTACATCCCCTGTTTTCGACTCCGATGCACATGCGTGTGCGCACCCACACACGCGCGAGAACGCCTTTAGGGCACACTTGTAATTAAAATCGAAGAACTGCACAAGGGGGGTGTTCGGTTTCAAGTACTAAAGTTTCACGTCGTATCTAATGTAATATACTAATTAAAAGTATTAAATATATATTAATTAAAAAATTAATTACATAAATAAGAACTAATTCGTGAGAATTAGTCCATATTTATTGTACCATTATATTATGAAATTATAGACTAATTAGGTTTAATAGATTGTCTTACAAATTATTCCTCATTTATGTAATGGATTTTTAATTAACCTATATTCGATGTTTCCTTACATTCGATGTATCATCTACCAACACGCGGTATCTCGTCTCCTTAAACCGCTCACATTCTCGTTGTCGTCCCACCATTGTACTTGTCGGGGACCATAATTAAGGGTCCCTTAACCACAGACTAATCACCCTCAAAAAACGCAAAATAAGGCTGTGGCCCCGTAAGCACATGGGCCCACATCATCAAAACCACGCGGCCCATCGCCGGCCGGCGGGACCCAATAACGGCCCGCGAAGGCACGCTGCCCTCGCACCAAAATTCCGCCTTGAGGGTGCCACGACTCCCCCTCGAGCCACGGACCGCCGCTCCGCCTCTCTAGGGCTCGCCCCGACCACTCGAGCGGGCGCCACGCCAGCAGTACGGGCACTGACAACCCCAACTCCCGCAATGGGCGCCGGAGTCAAAAGGGGAATCCTCCTTGCACGTCACCCGTGACAAGATCTAGGAGCATTGTGCCCCCTGCGACGCGGACAGGCAGATGATGTGCAGGGCCTGCGCGGCACTGTGCCCCCAACACCGCTGACTCCAACTGTACCTCCGTGCGGCTCCGCCAGGGCCCCCCATCGCCTCCCGCACCAAGACGCCCTCGAACGAATGATGGAGGCCCCACCGACGGGAAAGCGATCAATGACCGGGGGCGAACCCTGGTCAAATGACGTTACCGGTCCGGCAAGGCAAGGAACGGACCCCTTGACCCTTGCCCACCACGTCTTCAAGCGACAGTACACGCGCTGTGCCGACAATAGGCGCCTCACCTACATTACCTACACCCGTCCTCAACGGAGGGGGCCCCTGGGACGGATATGGTAAATCTTTGGATCGCCCCGGTAGACGTGAACTGACCCCGTCGCCAGAGCAAAAGCCGGCCGTACCGGCCCAGTAAAGCGGATCATGTCCGCCCCGCCATCATACCAGGTAAAGAAGTCTAGCGCTAGGATGACAGCCTACGCAACGCTAGCCCCCGGTGCCCCGGGGAGCCCGGCGTAAAGACTCCACGAGCAAAGCCCCGAAAGGCGACTCGGCCCCCCGACGACGGGGCGACCCCTCGAGACGAATGCAAGAGGGCGCCGCATCAACGGTCAAGACCAGAGGACAACTTCGGCTGAACCTGGACAACACGAGTACGCCAAGGACAAGCACGCCCATCGCAAGATACTCCGTACGAATCATGCTGTAGCACGTACTGTACCCACGACTGTAACCTTTCTCCCCCCTTGAACTATAAAAGGGGAGAGTTGGGGGTCCTAGGGGACACGAAGGGAAGGTTCCACCTTGGCTCCCGCAAAACACACACACACGCACGCACGCACGCACACACACACACACCCACCCGAGAGCGGCATTCGCTCGATCACCTCCACCACCAAAACATGGACTTGGAGACAATCTCTCCTCTCCCGCATCCGCTTGTAGCCCCCTTCTCTACGAGCACCCCAGTGCAGAGCTAATACAAGTGCGCGAACACGCCCTTGCTGGACGTACGGCCTCGCAGCCAGAACCAGGATAAACCCGTGTCCTTCTGCAAGCCTCCGCATCAACCATCAAGGGACGAGACACAGCCGCATTTCTGCGCGGTGTAGGGAGTGCCGGCCATTTTCGACACCGACAGTACTCGACCACGGCGTCTACTAAGGATGTCTCCTTTTGGCATGCCCTAGTAAGATGTAGAATCGACGACGGTCATGGCTCATGTGCATCTTTGCACGCATCCATCATCTTCTCACGTCGCTCATATCTCCGTCATTGTCCGGCCATCGTACTCGGGGACGGTGTATACTGAGGACATCTTCTTTTTTTTCATGCTCCTAATAAGATGCAGAATCGGACAATGTCCGTGACTCATGTGCGTCTTCGCTCGTGAAGTCCCCTCCACTTGTACCCACGCATGGGCATTTATTTACCCATAGTATATCGTCTCCTCTCGCCGTTCCGCGCCGCCGCACGCATCCCTTCGTCTTCTCGCGTCACTCCCATCCATGTTGTTTATTCACCATCCTTCCCGGTGTAACGTCTACCGAGGATATCTCGTTATCGTGCTCCTCGTCGGATAAGGAATCGGTGACATCCACGACTCCCACTCACCTTTGCTTACAAAGTTCCCTACATTCGTAGCGACGCACAGGTATTAATCAACTGGCAGTACCTCACCTCCTCACGTTATCTCGCACTGCCGTACACACTCCTTCATTTTCTCACATCTCTTGCATCCCCATCGTCGACCCGCCGTCGTTCCCCAATGACGTATTGTTTGTTGAGGTTCTCTCCTTTACCATGCTCTTCATCGGATACGGAATTGGCGGCGTCCATGACTCCACGCGCCTTCGCTAATAATTAAAACTGGTAGTATTGATTCTCGGAGAGACAAACTGGATCCAAAATGTTTTTAAATTAATTTGAAGCCATGTCAAACTAGGCCTTAGACGTTGTGAAAGAGATTGTACCTAGATACTCGGTACCATAAGGTTGACTTGGCTACTTTTTTTCTTAAAGAAAAGGAAAATAGACTTGACTCTGCAAGAACCGTATCCATCTCGTATAGTTTTAACCCAAT
This sequence comes from Echinochloa crus-galli, assembly GCA_900205405.1. Taxonomy (NCBI): domain Eukaryota; kingdom Viridiplantae; phylum Streptophyta; class Magnoliopsida; order Poales; family Poaceae; genus Echinochloa; species Echinochloa crus-galli. The sequence continues at coordinate 2,986,752 of OAMR01000067.1, forward strand.
GATCGAATGAAGTATAATGCGGCGAGCTTTACCTATTACGGACCGCGCTAATGCGCGACCGGTCGCGCCTGAGACGAGCGCGCGACCCCCCTCTCCTACTAATCAGAATACACAAAGTTTCCACACTTCGACTCGTAAGAGCTTATACAGAGTAGCTGGTAATATTTTATTGTTACTCACACGTCAATCACGTACTAAGTGCAATAAAGCTGCGGAGAGCAAAATAGATGACATCATGACACTTTTTTAACTCATGTATGATCTTTAAATAATAATTTCTCTCTCATATGATGTCCAAATTATATTTTATTTGCACCAGTATATTCATTATGAGGAGATCTACAAAACAAGACCCATGTTGGATATGTTTTGAAATTATTTTATTTATAATAACAACTTATATAAAGTGACCTATCAACTTATATAGAGATCTTGTATTAATTTATAAAGATGTTGTATGCCGACATATATGTATAGATTTATATAGACGAAATGTATCGATACTATCAACCCGTGGTCGCGGCTCTCTCGGTATATATGTAGTAGCTCTATCAACATATATATAGCAGTGATGTAATTGTATATGACGTGTTAACTTACATGTACTAGTAGTGTCAATTTATATATACAAGTGTATACATGGATATGAAGTAATCTTATGTTATATAATATAGTAACTTATGTGCCTACTAGCACATTAAACAACATGGCATTTAGAACAGGCTATGCAACATATGTAACAAAATCATTTATATATTTACACATAAACTTTAGTACTAAATATATGTAAAGTCAGTTTTATTTTGTAGACCAAGCAAGGTTTAAATTGAATTAAAAATAGATATGGTATGAAAATAATCACAACCTTAAAAGATAATACGATCAAGTACGAAAGAACAAGAGATAACTAGCCTCTTAAACTAGCAGACACATTTGTTAAGTGTCATGGGCTAGGGCTGTAAAGTGGATTACGTGCTTCCGATGGGCATCAAGCGTTGCAGGCCACGGGCCACCAGACCTCAGGCATTGCAGGCCGCGGGCCACCTGGGTCGCACGCTCCGCGCGAGCGCGACCGGGCGCGCGGAAGCTTTTCCGAAAAACACTAGCGCGAAAAAATAAGAGTTCGCAAGAGTAAGCCCAAGAATTTTTTATGGAGCCTATCCTATGTACCAATCTTACCATCCGCGGGTATCAAGGGGTGTGGTGAAAAATATTCTTAAACTTTTTTGGTCTTTATAGTACTAGCAAATATTTCCATGGTACCTTTATTATTGGATTATTTTAGACTATTTGGTTGATGAATACGTAAAGTGGGTAAAAATATTATATAATGAGAAAAGTATGCCAAAACGATCGAAACTATATACAAACATTATTTTTTCTTGTTTGGTGAAAAATTTCTACATCTTTTCCACCGTTAAACCAGACATGTGGGTCCTTTACGAGAGGGTGGGATAGAAATTATTTAGATGAGAAGCGTTTTTAAAAGAACTTAATCCTTATAAGTATAGATAGATTAAAGAATAGATATGGATTATTGGAACAAATCAATAATAATCTAGTCTAGCTCCTCATTAGGTTGATTGGATTGAGCTGAGATTATTGGGGAACTGCACCGTTGGAGATGCTCTTAGACAGACTGGGTAAATCTTTTATCACACTGCAATGAGCGAGGCAGGTACTTTGACAAAGCGACGATGACTTACATTGGAATAAAATATATGATAGTTGGGACAGAGGAAAGGTATAGGGGAAATATGGGTGCAGGAGAAATTAGGATAGAGAAAAGAATCTCGATGATTAGGATAGAATATTTTTTTATGGGAGAGAGATAGGGTAATATGAGTGCGGACCCTAAAGGATGATATATAGAGGACATGAAAGGTCCTCATCTTTCCACTTTCCTAGATGTAACCAAAGACACCGCCTCTACCGACAGGTCATCTGTAAACCAGGCCTCTGCTCTATTTATATCGTAATCTATAGTGGTGAGACTGTCTCCAAAAGCATAGGCAAATGGTGACCCAAACCCAAAATAAATATGTCATGCACAGTAGTTTTACATATCCAAACCGGTCTCCAATAGCAGACGCAAATGGAGCACCCATTTTACCTATCCACCGCGAGGAGACGCAAAGATACGACAACGACGCAAATCGAGCGCCGTGTCTGGGCCTTCTTTGCCTCCCGCTGCCGCCGCGCAGGAGGAGCAGGAGCTGGGGAGGCGCGCGGCCGGACGCCGGCGCGGGCGGCGCAGAGCCGCGCGACGGTGGCCACGCCGACGAGTGCTGCCCCCGCGGAGAAGCCGGCGTGGTGGGCGGAGAAGCCGCTCGCCAGAGACCGCCGCACGCCCGCCCGCCGGTGGAGGAGGGGGTCTGGCGGAGGAGCCGGGCGGCACGCCGGGAGACGGCGTGTGGTGACGAGGAGCAAGCTCGGGGAAGGAAATAACCACGTGAACGATTCGCCGGCCAGATCTTCGATTCGTCAGCTCGGGGCTTCGATTCGCCGGTTCGGTGCCCGCGGCCGGCGAGCTGGCTGGAGGAGCTCAACCGCTCGGCGTGCTCGCGAGAGAAGGAAGGGAAGAGGATGGCCTCGGGGGCTCGGCGCTCGGCGGAGATCTCCTCGGCCGGCGCGGTGAGTCCATGGCGGCCGGCACGGTGAATCCATGGCGGCCGGCGCTCGACGGGGACCTCCTTCTCCGGCAGCGCTCGCACGCTCAGAGCCCTGCGGCGGCGCATGACCGGGCCGGCGAGGCAGAGCGCGGCCGGCGCGGCTAGCCCGCGGCGGCCGGGGCAGCGACTCCAGGTGGCGCTCGGCCGGGGAGGAAAGAGAGCAACCGGGGAAAAAAAGGACGGGAGGATGGGTCCTCTGTTTGCATCGCTTGTTGGAGAAGATAATATTTGGGTATCTGACTTCTGTACTGTGCATGACCCAAACTTTGAAATGGGTAACTGGTTTAGGTCTTCGTTGTTGGAGATAGTCTGAGTTGGTGACTGACACGCTAGCTTGCATGTGTTGAACAAAAAACACTTCAATATTTACGCTAGCTTCCTGGAATTTACGCTGAATCCCAACTGTACGACACGGCAAAGCAAACCTCTTTCACTGCAATTTCTTCAGCATTTCACATTTGCAAGGCGTAAATTACCAAAAGGCTATTACATTATGTAATTCGATAAACTGGATGCTAACAATATGGATCCTATACTACACGGGCACACGACTTAGTCGGACGCGGTAGCGTAGCGCAGCCGACGGCGTACGCACAGCTCGGTTTTTATACCTGCTTGCTCAGCAAATGAAGCTGCCGGCGAGCGAGCAGCAGCTGCTGCCTGCTGTCCGATCAATCCGACTCCTGCAGGCCTGCGAGCACGACGGAGCCGACGAACAGCCCCGCGGCCCCCGCCGCGAGCACCGCCGCGACGACGGCCTGCGCGGCGACGAGCGCGACGGAGTCGTCGGGCACGACGACGACCGCGGCGACGGCGGCGAGGAGGAGCGGCAGCGAGATGGACGCGAGCACGGAGGGCGACGCCCCCGCGGCGGTCTCGACGAGGCTGAGCAGGCCCAGGTCCTCGGCCTTGGAGAGCAGGCCCAGGCGCTCCAGCGAGGAGAGCGTGACGCCGAGCTCCTCCGCCTTGGACAGCAGCCCGGCCTTCTCCACCGTGCTCAGCACCTTGCGCCGCTCCAGCTTCTTGAACACGTCCACCGACACCTCCTCGCTCCCCTCCGCGAACAGCCCCGCGCCGAACCACTGCTTCGACCAGTTCTCGTCGTACCGGTTCACCTGCAAGCACGAACACGGTGAATTTCAGCAAATTCTAGCTGGGATTCGCGAGGGATTTGATGGTTCGGTTCAAAAAAAAAAGGGATTTGATGGCCAAAGCCAATTTACCTTCTTCTTGGGCGCCATGGCCGTGACCTTGAAGCGCCGTCTGCTCGTGGAGGGCAGCAGGAGGCCGGCGGGCTGGGACAGCCGAGACGAAGAGCAGCAGCCGGAGATCGCTGCTGATATCGCAGCCATTTCTTCCTGCTCTTCTTCTGCCCTGCTGGGACGACGCGATTTGGCCCTGCCCTGTTTCCCGGCTGTGTGTCTTCGGATCTCTCTCTCTGTTTCGCTGTCCGCAGGAATCGAAGAAATCTGAACGTGGCCACTGGCAGAGGGGCTTATCTTTCGGCTGGGCCCACGGTGGCGAACGGAAAGAAACTGAGCCACGAATATGGCCGGCCCAGGCCACACGATTTTGGACAGAAACGCAGCCACTGTACCACAGCCAAGCACGTACATGGCCTTGCCCACGCCTCAAGACTCAAGAGTTTACCAATCTTCAAGCTAGTTGTAAACTTCTAGTTGTCCGGTACTCATTCGTATGTCGTCGTCCAATTTGATGTTTTCAACATATTCATTTTGATTTAGATTTTAGAACATGGATGCTGACTCTGACCACTAATTTATTTGAAAATGTCCTTGAAAGAAATATAGGCAATTAAATGTTTTGAAAGTACTCCGTATGTTTTATGGTGATCCGTCAGCGGCGCTACCGTGTGCCTGTAGTATAGAATCAAAGTTAAAAAAATTGACGATATATATTAATTGTAAATTGGAGGGAGCAGGGGTGAATGTGCGTGCGTGTGTGAGCGTCTGCGTTGTACTGTGTAATTCTCAAAAATAAAATAGAGGGAGCACTTGATTTGGCCACCAACCAATCCATCGTGTGGTCGCCTAGTTGCTAACGTTGTTTGCTGCCTTTTACTAATCAATAATGTAGCTTTCAATATATCATTTGTCAAAAGTTAGCTACATATATCAGGTGAAAATAGGATTGTTGGCTGAGGGGAGTGAGGGCCTGATGCAGCGAGGTCCTCCATCACGTGTTAGCTACACCCCTGGTTGTCCTCATCTCGCTCTTTTTCTTCTTTTTTTTTAAAAAAAAGAATCCTCATCTCGCTCTTCTGTTTTTTGTCTCGGAACTATCTCCGAATTCGTTGTTGCGCTTTACTCGGCTCCACATGTAGGCTAGAGAAGAGCGAAAGGAAGAACACAACAAGAAAGCCACGAGTCATTGAATCTTGACCACATGGCTTAAAAAGCGTAGGGCTAAAAGCTGCTAAATGCTCAACCGAGATATGACTTTAAACCTAGTTACCCCACCCAAAACAAACGAGTACAAGGCCCTTTTCCGGTTTATAAAAAACAGGCCTGTTTATGTGATCCAAAGGCCAAGTTATTATAATCCAATAAATCGGGGTGGAAAAATAAACAGACAAAGTTCCAATCTAATTCTTGGTTGTATCTTTTTTTCAAATCTGTTGTTTCTCACTCTAAATGAAAAAGGTTGAGAAACAGGTAGTCTATCTAAATGAAAAGGTTGAGAAACAGGTCAGCGTCAGCCACGCTGTTTGGTGAACCCACAAGGCCACAATTGTGTGGGCCGAAAGCCCATCTCAACTACAGGTCTACGAGATAACCAGGAGCTTGCACTAGCACTAGTGATTTGCGCCGGGGCGCGCAAAATTTGATATGCAGTACATACACATAGCATTGTTTTAAAGTAACTGAGTAACTGAATCCGAACAGTTAAATATAACTTACAGAAGCACTGGGTTCAATTTACAAAGCAGAAATAAACATGGGACTATTATCAAAAAAATCATTCATTGTACTGTCAAACTATTTAGGCACCAGAGAAACATAATCATTTTATTTAGAAACACAAAGTAAAATTTGCATAGCACATGCAAATGTACAGGTAGTCATTACCTAAATTTTACTTAATGACGTATGAGAAGTCTTCTTTTTTTATGTTGGAAATCTAAGGCTATTAATCATGGTTGTTGAAATGCATACAGGAAAAAGGAAGCAATTGGACCACATGAAGTGTGTTGTGTTTATATACCTTGCTTTGCTTGCATTACATCTTCTTTATCAGTATCAATTGGAACTCCTATAATCCTGTTGATTGATGCATGCTACTGGCCTCTGAGCCCCTAGCTATTGCCCAAGTGGTGCCCTCGCTGCAGGTCTCGTCTTGTCTCTTGTCTCTTGTAAGGAGAAGGATCCCCAATTTGAAACAAGAAGCATCACAAAGGGAATTTTGTTAATATTATGGGAGAAGCTGGAGCAAAGGGCTGGTGGGCCACGAGCGTAACAGTCAAAGTCATGCATGCGTGCAATTCCAGGATTGGAGTAAGGAAGTAGGTGGGATGAATTCAATCTTACTACTGCACCCATCAGGAAAGGAAAGATGAAAGCATAGATTGGGAAAAAAAAAGAGAGCAGATCGGCCATCTGCGTCTTCCTACTTTGTAGCAGTCAGCCCCTCCTCCCCAGACTATTAAACCAGGGCATATTCAGATTTCTAGGCATTGTTATACAGTGTTCAATCAAATTTTACAGCACCTTTAAGTATGTAGTATAAAAATACAGTAGGGTTTAGCATTTTGAACTGTGACATGAAAAAAATTGCTTGGCTAGCTGGGTGTAGTATAAGAGCTATGTATTAAAACTGTCCAACCATGGAGAAACACCATAGGCAATTTAAGGAAACTGAGGTTTCACAATATATTAGCACATGAAACAAAGCTGAAATTACTGAAAATAACAAACTCTGCATATTAGAAACAATTAATACAGAGGACATCTCATGCAGATAAGAGCAATTTTAATAAATAACTTAGAAAAAAGAGGTTGGCATAAAGTAACCAGGTAACCACAGTGAAGCGATGCACGGGTAAGTAGTAGACTGAAAGATAGCCTCATTTCACCCTGTGTCCCTGCAAAGCTGAAGAGTATAAGGAAGCAAACGGTCATGATATTTGAATGAACATTCCATTAAGGACATATGGATAAGGGCATAAGGGCAATTTTAATGGGCATTGAATCCACCATCGGACCATACAAATCAAAGTTCAGTTACATGTGTGTATTTTTTTCTGAAAGGGATAAAAGATTGACATAAACTTATCAAGAGATCACACTAAAGTGATGGACAAAGTATAATGCAGTTACAGATATTGCCTTATTTGACCCTGATAAGAATAGAAGCACAATGCTGAAAAGTACCAAACCATTGACGGTACAAGAGACAAGATCCAAAAGAGACCCCGAAGAATAAATCAGCATCAACATCATTGAGTGGCAATCACAGCTATAATCACTTCTATGTCCAGGATTGAAAAAAGAAGATCTGAAGGTCTTACCAACCAAAGTTGATTACAAAGGAACTGAATTCCTCTTGTCTAGCTAGGCCCTACGTAATTAAAAAAGCAAATGGATTCACATAGAATATTAAGGAATGCATAATCACAACTAAGTGCACTGTGAGAATCAAAGCAATGAACAAGGAAACTTAAATAACTTCGCAATCAGAAAGGGCAAAGAAACAACAAGCATGATAAGTTTGCTTAAGACTACAGACTGCTAACCACAACTCTCTAGATTTGTTGCCCATATAGAAAATAAATAGCCAGTAAACGTTAATTGAATGACAGTGTCAATCATCCAAGCAGCAAAAAGGCTAGATTTGTGCAATCTGCAAACACAACTCTCTAGATTTTCCGGAGTGGTTGCGACTGTAAAAGAATTGTAGTTCATAGAGGTGATACTACATTGTATATGTTGCTTTTGCTCAGGATATGTTCTGCTGGAACCAGTAAAGTATTTCCCAAATACCCAAATACTGAAGTCAATTTAGATGTTCAAATTAGAATTACAGACTAATACACCAACAATTCCTAAACAACATTAAGAGCCATTTCATGAAAACAATATTCAGTGCCCTTTAAAAATTAGAGAATATGAATTAAGTTGAAGAAATAATTAACAGGTGGATAGGATTCACCTTTGGCTGACGTTAACTGCTAGCCTCGTGGCCCCTCCTCTGTGATGCACACTGCGTGTCCAGTGGCCGTTGCTCGCCCATGGACCGCCCAAAGCCTGGAAGCCATGCCCCACGGCCGCAATATTGCTACACAAAAATTTTCATGATTGTAAAGATCCACACATCCTGTAGAATTATCGAAAGAGCCTTGTTGAAATAGATTTACGAAGCATCATTCAGAAAAAGTCGATTATATTATGTGATTGAATTAAAATGTTATTATTGACAGAGCAGTAACAATAATCATCTAAGTGCTTGGGGGAAAAATGGCCAAACAAAACAGGAGATAAAAATACCTTCATACTGCAGAGCCCTTGTTAGGTAACAAATTGCCTTGCCAAACTACCTAGTGGCCTCCAGTTTCTCTTTAATTTGACAAAGATGATATTATTGAAATGAATGGAGGCACCACTTCTGGTTCTTGAAAATATTTATCTAATATCTGGCAAAGAAAATGTAACAAATGGAAAGGAAAAATGCTTCAGTGGAGGTCAAATATATACAAAGACTGAAAAGTTCTCTAATCTCTTCAAGTAAACATTTCACTGAACCCTAAAATAAGCATGTAAGACACAAGCTTTAACCTGCGTTGGTATTTAAATTCAGCTACAAACAAAACAGCAAGTGCTTATATCAAAACAAGAGATGCAAAGTAAGGTATTTTATCTAAAATTGACCTAGAATATGTACATTGTAGTCCCTTTAAGTATATGTGCTTCCATGAGACCATGATAAATATCAGAAATGTGTGACATCAAAACAAGGCTTGTTCAAATTCATAGCTTCTTAAATGTTCTAGAATTTTCATTTGAAATGACATGGTATGATTTCTGCAAAATCACCAGCTTAAAGAAATTTGCGCCCAGGGCTGTTTATGGAGAAAATTTAGGCTATAGCAAGATTTATTTACTGCAACAACAACAACAACATAGCCTTTTGTCCCAAGCTAGTTGGGGTAGGCTAAGATTTATTTACTGCAACATATTAAATATCTTAGGGAAATACTACAATATAACTTTGTAGTAAAATCATATAGAAAATAAGAAATCAGATTTGCCACAGCCACCTAATAGGAGGGTAGTGCTTTTATAAGAGGCTGTTATGTTATTAATGATGTCACTGGAGCTTCTCTATGATTCAATTGTAATCAGACATATGAATGACATCTTAAAGATTCAACTAAATATGTTGAGCAAAAGCCCAGCAAGCTAGGGATCTTTCGAAAGAAATGGTTCTTGATTTATGGCTTGCAAATAGAAATTGTGATGTAATTATCTTTGACATCTAACATTCTTTTTGCTGTTACTGGTGACTTTAGTCCATCTCCCTTATTGTGTGACAACTGACAAAATAGAATCCGTAACAAAATATAAGACGTGCAGGACATTGTAATCTTACCAAGATGTTGTATGAGCAGTTTGAAAGGTTGTTCCTTCCCTGGAAATTCTAATGTCAGCTTGAACTTAAATGACAAAGAGAAAGATTAACTGTGGCAGGATTAAGCAGATATAATACTGACCCTGGGTGAAACTGAGAGCATTGTAGTCCTTCTTCTCCAGCAGCATCTTGTGTGAGCACATAAGCGCAGGATACCAATAAGGTAAATACAAAAAACTCGTTAGAGCATACACCAAATAGCAGGGTTGAAAGAAAGAGAGAATCGAAGAAACAAACACAGGTGAAATAGGAGAGGGAAAATTGGGAGCATCAACTCCAATCCCTTCTGAGTTCTCAAAAACATTGGGCATTGAAAACCCAGATGGACAAGGGAGTACAAACCAGAAAATCTGATCCACATATAGGGAGGGGCTGACTTTATTACTAACTGCAAATTTATCAAGAAATTGTACTATTCCAAATTAGATAGTGTGATTAATTTGTGGAGAACAAAGGGCGACGATAAATTCTGAACTAAAATCTCAAATGTTCTATAATTATTATTTCAAATGATATGATACAATTCAGAAAATGACCGGTCTACAGAAGCACAAAGGAAAAATTAGGAGGCAAATACCAAAAATAGCATAGACTTTAAAAAAAACTGCTGTTGTAACTGCACTGTTTTGAAGGTTCAGTATGCTGCTATTAAAATCAAAATCAGCAGCTAAATCTGATTAACTCCTACGCTGATGATATAATACAAAAGAACAAGAATCAGTTTTTCTTACTGACCTAGAGCTTAAGTAACAGACTCAATAAGGACATATTACATATGAAATCAGCAGGTAGTTAAACAAACACTACGGAAGCATAACCAATTCTTATGACTAACAAATATGACAAAACTTTTTTTATGGATGTTGGTTAGAGATTGGAAAGGATCCTCATAGCAGCGCGATTATTGGATGCAACAGATGATTGCATATATGTAGTTCTGAAAGCAGAAGAGCTAAATGAATAGTAAGATTTCTATCACGCATGGGTACATCAGTCTGTCATTTCCACAAACACTTGATGGGCATGCCATGACCATTGTTTTAGTGCTCCAAATCTGTAATCTCCGCAAAACCAAAGAAAGGCAAGGATGCATGAAGAGATTAAGGTTAATTACCAGGGGCGGCTTAGTTGTTTGATGACTGCATCGTCCTCCTCTGGTCCCCCCTCTGTCTTGCTCTCTCGCATGGAGCCACCTGCCACCATGGAGAAGGGAGAAGCTAGGCCGGCACCTCCTGGTTGCAGCACCACTATGGCTGGGTGGGCAACCACACACCACCAGTTAGCGGCACAGAACGGGAGCGATGCAGCGGCTTCGACCGAGGGGGACCTGCTGCGGCGGCCGGAGCTCCTGGTCAGGACAACAGAAAAAACTAAAGCAACCAATCCACGCCCAAGAAACAGCAAAAAAACAATGAGGGGGAGCTTCTAAGCAGTAGGAGGAACCTGAAAAGTAGAAGGAAGATGAGGGAGGAGCGGCTGTCGGCTGCCGTTCGTGAGGCCGGCGAGGGCTGCAGGCGCAGGAGCCACCACCGCGCCGGCGCGTGCTACAGTGAAGATGAGGCGAGCGTGCTGGGGCGGAGGGAAGGCGGGTAGGGGTGACGTGCTAGTGGAGGGGACGGACTTTGGGGGAGGTGGAGGACGCCGGCGGCGCGACGCGACGCGGCAGCGGGGGTTGCGTGGCGTGGCCACCAGCGGTGGCGGCCAGCGGGAGCGGGAGCCGGCGGCCAACGGCGGCGGCCGAGCAGGGCGGCTAGCGGAGGCGGCGGACAGGCGCGTGGCCCAGTGCGTGAACGGGGCGGCAGGGAATAGCATCCCGGGCGGCCGCAGCCGCTCTGCCCGCTGGCTGTTGCGCCCATCCAGCCGCCGACGAACCTGCCATGGCGGCGGCGGCAGGCTAAAATCGAGGGGTGGAATAAAAAACAAAAATAAAATCTAAGAAGGGGAAGAAGCCATGAAGAGCGCAAGTAAATACAGCAATGGATCAGGCAACTCATCACGGTCGGCCGCATTTTTTGACGCCAAGAAAGGAAGGGAACACCAAGGAAGCCACAAAGTAAGAACAAAATCGAGTCTCATCCATGAAGGCACCATGGATCTGAGGGGTGTCTCATCCACAAAGAAACCATAGATCTGAGAAGGAAAATGTGGGGGAACTGTGTAAACGAAATCCAAGAAAAGAGGAAGGCGAAGAGCAGCAGCAAATCGCAACCAGCAACTCCGCTAGCAGCCGGACGCAGAGAAAGCGGGGCAAACAAAAAAGGGAAAGGGAGAGGAAGACCGGAGGGAAAGCCATGGGAGGAGCACCTGAAACCTGGCGTGGAAAGCGACGCGAACGAAAGGGAAGGAAAACGTGTGGTGGGAGACTTCTTTTATCCACCGACGAGCCACGCAAGTGCTTCGGGAGAGTTCCAAGGAATCGGGAGCGGACGCATGGCAGCCGGTGGGAACGTAACGCCGCCGATTTTCCTAACGCTAGATGTAAATCGGACGGGTGAAAAAAATTTTGACATCGTGGACAGCCTGGCTGCCCGCCGCACCCGCCTCCTTTCATAAGGAGAGATCTCGTCATATTATTGATTTCTTTCAGGTTCCGTGGTGGCGACCATCTTTTCTACTACCTAGAAATCACTAATTCCAAATTTGATTGCAGTGAGACATATACAACTATAGCATGGGGTTTCCTGCCTTGACATAAATCCTATTGGTGTAAGATGTAAGTATTAGCATATTTTCACCTTCCTGGTCTTGAATCGACAAGGAAGGAGAATTTTGGTGGACAACTTGTACCTCGTTCTGCTCTGCTGTGGGAATTAAAAGTAAGATATGGCTTGGTTTTCTTTTCAGGTGTCATATTTGCTTTGTGCCCTTGTTGACTGTCACCTGTTCAGTTAAACATAAGTGCATGTGAACTATCTGACAGAAACAAGGTCTTGAGTTCAGTAAGAAACTGGAACCGTTGACGAAGCGGCACTAGTCAGGAGCACCTAATTGTTTAGCAGCAATTATCTTACTAACATTTATAAGAAATCTTCACTGGTTTTGGATGAAAAGCAACTCCATCATCAGTAGTACTGTGAGAGCTAGTGGTCACATTTGCAATTGAGGCCTAACTCCACAGTGCCACAGCCAGAGTGTGATCCCTTTGGTCCATCCCCATGTGGTGGATGGATCCGTGGATGCAGATGATAGCATTTTACTTTTCAGACTGTTTTGGGTTTTAGGGTGCTAGGATTAAGAGTAGTTAGTTGGTGAATAGCTGAAAGCTGTACAGAGAGTTTCTACGATATAAAATGATTACTGTGTTTCTTCGAGGGAAAAAAATTTTACACACACGTTTGACCACTAATTAAGGGTATTAAATAAAGTCAGTTTACAAAACTACGTAGAAAACCCCCCGGGTAAATTCGTGAGACCTATTGATTCGTCGCGCAAAGTTACACTCATCCTTAAAAAAGTTTTGCAAATAGACTTTATTTAATACTCTATGCATGCAAGATTCTCCGGGAAAAAAAATTTGACTCCACAAAGAAACAATGGCGATGTATCCATTTACCTATTCAGATATGTTCCGTTCCATTGACATTTTCGATATTTTCAGTTAGGATGCAGCATGGCAGCATTGGTTGGTGGACTTCATCATATGCATCAAGCCTGCCGGTGTTGTGCAGTTGGACAGTCAGCATCAAGATTTGTGAGGTAAGTGTGCAAAGGAGGAAAGGGAGAGGTTTCCGGGAGATTGCCGAGGAACCTTTGGATCACTTTGTTCTAGCAAGGGACAACTGGATAGTGACCTCAGTAAATAACAGTTTGCAAGTGGGGGATTATACTCCTGTACTTGACATTTTGAACACACTAGAGTACTTTTTTGTTGCAAGAAAGGCATTTTGAACACATTAGAGTACTTTGTTTGTTGCAACAAAACTATACCATAAAGACCGCCTGCGGAAAAAAAATCACTGTATCATTAGGGCAAGTACAACGGTGCAGACGGTTGTGTCTTTTTAACATAAATAAATAGACAGCTGAACAGACAGCTTGTACAATGAGTTGACTATTTAGCTGTCTATAGGGTAATTAATTCTCCTGCGTCAAACAAGATCTCCACCGCACGTCACAGATCCTTACGTCGTCGTCTCCTGCAGCATCTTGTACAACAGCCGCTTCCCTGTTGCTGCGTCTAGGAGCACGCGCCGCTGCTGTTGCTGAACAAAACGCCGACTCAGCAATGAATGACAGTCGCGAGGGGGTTCTTTGAAAAAATCTCATGCATGTCTACGGCATCCAACAAAGCGTTGTACGTGCCCTTAGTATTCATAGAGTTTGATTTCATAACACCATTTGGAGGTGAGCAAACAACTTCTCCTCTCGCCCCCGTGTTGTCCTCCCCAGGGCGATATGGGCGGCTCCCCCGCCGCATCCAGACCTTCCCCCGCCGCCCTCCCTCTCACCCCCGCCGCCGCCGGAGCTGCGCGTCGGACGCCGGCAGCTCCGGCGGCTGCTCTCGCGTGGCTGGGGCGGCCCAGCCCGTCCCTCGCCGGCGCGGCCTTGTTTGGGGGCCCGGTGGCCAGGGGGACTGCTCCCTGCGACGGCTTCGACTCTGGAGGGTGCTGGTGGCGTCATGGTGATGTGGCCAGCGGCGGCTTTGTTTGGCGGGTGCTAGCGATGTCGCGGTCACGTGGCTAGCGGCGGCCTGACGACGGTGCACCAGGGACGCCATGGTGGTGTAGCTGGTTGTTCCGTGCCGTCTTCTCAGGCAGCGATGCGTTGGTGGTGCCGTGATGGCATGGCCGACGACGGTTTTGCACGGCCTTTGCTGCTGCCGTGCGGCGGCCCACCAGCAGCATCACGGTGGTGTGGTTGGTGGCGCCGGCCGTCTCTCTATTCCGCGCCTCGGAGATGAAGCAGGGAAACCCTTCTCTTTTTAGGACAACGTCAATGGCGCTTTTGGCGTCATGCCCTTCCTGAAGGTGACGTTGAGCTTCTCCGGCAGATGACTGTTGCCTGGATCCTCCTGCTTGGTGCCTCAACGATGGTGCTTTATGAGAGTGCTTTCTTCCCTCTCCTTCCTTTTTTCTATTTTTCTTCTTTATTTCAGTTTAGAAAGTTGGAAAAAAAAAGAAAAAAAAAGAGAGAGTTAGAGTAGAGAAGAAGAGAGTCTTCAGTTAGTGGAAGTGGTGCTTGGTTGCTCGTGTCGATGTCCTAATCCGACCAAGTAGAGTTGGCTCGTGTCGACTCCCATTACGACCGAGCAGAGTTGTTTGAGTTGCTTAGAGCGGTGTGTGCCGATGCTCCAATCCAGACCACCGGGTTGTTTTCAGTTGAGTTGTGCGGTGCTGGTTGATGTCCCAATCCAACCCACCGGAGTTGTAGAGTTGTTCGGGGTTTCTTACCCTTGAGTTGTGCGGTCGATAGACCGGAGTTGTGTGAGATGGTATGATACCTCTCCAGTTGTACGGTCTTCGGACCGAAGTTGTATGGTTTTCGGACCCGATTTTCCTTATAAACAGGGTCAACTCTCTTCTTCTAATAAAAATTTGGGAAAGCGTAAGCTTTCGCCGTCCGTTCAAAAAAAACACCATTTGGAAAGGTAGAAATAGTGCAGTACCATAAAAAAATGTTGACGTCTACTTGTCTAGAAATGTAATGTCATGAATGGAGAGGACTGTCCTGCATCATTGGTTATCACAAAAGTCCGAATGTCTGATAGTGCTATAATCATTAGGGTTCCACCTATTTTATGGTGCGCCCGAGTTAGACATAGTTTAGTATGTTCCACTAACCAAATGGAGCCCTAATAATTAAGGCCTCTTTCATAATATTTTAGTACATCGCGATCGCGCTTGATTGCATTTTCGTGAATATCAAATACTCAATATAGTGCTTTTCTGTACTGTAAATATTGATAATATGGTACACTATCCTATTGACTGTTACTACTAAGTACTCCACTTTCACAAGTTTGATGAATCGGGATGCTCTATATAATTTTAGTTTCATTATCCAGTAACAAACAAAACAAAAATACTCCTAAATTGGAGTGTGTTCTGCTCAATATAGTGCTTTTCTGTACTGTAAATATTGATAATATGGTACACTATCCTATTGACTGTTACTACTAAGTACTCCACTTTCACAAGTTTGATGAATCGGGATGCTCTATATAATTTTAGTTTCATTATCCAGTAACAAACAAAACAAAAATACTCCTAAATTGGAGTGTGTTCTGGCATGTGTATGTTGAGCAAGAATTTACCCTGCTCACCTGCCGCCGGTGGTGCTGGTAGATTGTGCAGCTTCCTCCACTCCTCCTTTCCCCCACAAATCTAGGACCCCCATCTTTTAAGAAAAAGCAACGACGCTGAGCTGGAGGGCTATTAATGAGTTGCCCGCACCGCAGCAGTCACATGCAAGCCCCTATGGCTTGGTGCTCAAGCATGGCTAAGAGCAAGTACAACGGTGGAGACAGCTGCTGTCTTTTTAATATAAATAGACGGCTGAACAGACAGCTTGTACAATAGGCTGTCTGTTTGGCTGTCTATATGGTAATTAATTCACTATTTGACACATGAACTCATTGTGATCTAGTGTACAAATGATCTTTGTAGCTGTTTTTGTTGTATACATTAGAGAATTAAAATACATACAGATGTGTGGCTGACAAGCGGGCTCACCCCAACCTTATCTTCACCGGCCTCCCTCTCCTCCCCACCCGAGCAACACGCTCCTCCTCTCTCCTCCGTCTCCACCTACCCTCCTCCTCCTCCTCTCTCTCTCAATCTCCACCTCCCCTCCTCTCTCTCAATTGGTACAACGCTCGTCAGCGCCGTCGCCTCGCATCGGACCACGCGTCCACGCAGTAGACGAACGAGACGCCAGGTACGTCGTAGTCACGGGCTGCTGGGGGGTTTGATGTAAAATTGCTGTGCATGTCTACGGATCTCGACGACCCGTTATACATGCCCTAATGAAGCAGCCGGCTGCTGGCTGTCCACCGCGGTAACCAAGAGCCTGGTGGTGCCGGACCCACTGACATTTAATGCACAGCAGCAAGCGCAGCCAGTAGCAAGTGCCGCAGTGCTTCTCCGCCGGCTTCATGCGGGCGCCTGGCGAGACGGCCGCTCTATTCTCTTTCCTAGTTTCTCTCCCCTCCACATAGATCCCAGCCAGCTTGCAGCCAGTTATTATACTTGCTCTCAGGCGCTCAGCTCGGAGAAGGCGTGTCACCGTGTCGGCACACGTCCAGGATCCACTCCACCACCAAAAATACCAAATGCCCCGCCATCATTTCCGGCCGAACGTGCCATCATTCTCGAGCGGCTTGGCCTGGAAAACACTCCAGCGATCAGTGAACGTTCCAGTTACTTACTACAGGCCACGTCACGCACGGGTGTGCACCGGCCGTGCGTGGAGGTGCTACGGTCACGTGCCATGTGCATATGTTCTTGGGTTTTGTATATTTTTTCATGTTGATTCGAAACTTAGATTTAAAATGTTTTAGTTGACTACCTGCTGTGTCAAACCTAATAATAATAATGCCGCCTGTGTGCTGTGCAAATGTAGCTGGGATAGTTACTGAACTTACGTGATTTTTTTTAGTAAATTGCATGCACCATATAATAACTTGATAGGTGGGTGTAAATTAGTATAGCAACTTGTAAAATGCTTAATTTAGCACGTAAACTTGACAAGCGGGTGCAAATTGGTACAACAAATTGTAAAATGCTTGATTTATTACATAAACTTGACATATGGGTGCAAATTAGCCAACAAATTAAAAATACTTAATTTAGTATAATAATTTGGTAAATCAGTGTATTTCCAGTCCAAACTTTATAGCGGTAATGTATTAAGCATAGTAGATGAACATATGAATAATTTTTATATTTTTTCTATTAGGTTGTTGCTTCTCAACTATATACAACTTAATTTTTAATCTAAATTCAATCAAATTATAGAATAACATATTAGAATTATCGAAAGACTAAAGTACATAAGAGAGACTTTGGAACCTTTGAAATTTTTTCTTCTGCTCATGTATGCAACAATTCTATAGAAATAAAGTTTGTCAGAACTTATGACACAAAAGAATCCATTGATCTATATGACACTTTGTTGTGGAAACAACAGTGCTGTTTGTGTGCTTTTATGAGAAAAATTGTGGGGACTATTTTCTTGTACGGGTTTTGAAACCAAAGTCGAAGATTTTTCCTGTGGGTAAAACATTTAGACTAGCCACAGCGTGATAAATTTTCGATGCTTCAAACACCTTTTTCAACTAGCCTCGATGCCTGCACACTGCAGGAGTGAATCGAAGCATCGAAAATTTCAGCATCGATGAATCTTGGTGCCTGGATGCTTGCTCTGGGTTATAGTACATGACCCCACTAGTAAGTAGCACATGAATAGGAGAGAGGAAAAGCTGCTTTTGTTGTTCATGTACTGTATTCTGGGACCCATGGATGAGCACAGGTAAAACGAATATGGAGCATCGGTTGTGAAGGCACGTTTGGTTCAACGTCAAAGTTAGCCGTACCAAAATTAACGTGCCCAGCTAGCTGAGGGCGTGCGTTTGGTTTTACGCCCATGATTTGGCGTGCCCGCGTATCCAAACCAGCGCTAGTTCTTTTTTGCCCCCACGCGCGGGCGAAACGGCGGCGGCAAAATCCCTCGCCAAATCGTTGGCGCGCCCCGAAATAATCCTATAAATATAGGCACACCACAAACCATCACCATTGGACCACTTGAGTACAACGGGAGCCCTACACTCCCTGAATCCAATGTGGTAGTTTTTTTTTTCCCTTTCTAATTAAGCTAACTCAATTTCGTGCGCTATGTGCTAGCTTGTTGAAGCAAACAAATGCCGTGCATTACTCGCCCCTGTATATTGTGCAGCAATTATTGCTGCGCCCAAAAGTCTAAGGCCCTGTTTGGATACTCATGACTTATTTTTAGTCACCTAAACTTTAGTCCCTTTTAGTCCCAAAATGCCAAACAGGGTGACTAAAAGGGACTAAACTTTAGTCCCTAACCCATAAGTCCATAAGTCCGGTCCTCCCCTCCCCTCCCCGCAGTGCTCCCCGTTCGCCGGTCTCTCTCTTGGCGCCACCGCTCTACCCTCAGATCTGCAAGCTCGGCACCCACAATGGCCGGCCGCGGTTATGCCTACCGCGACTTCATGTCTCCCGGCGCTTCTTCCTCCTCAAGCCAGGCGGGTGGTCGTCGTGACTGGATGTCACAGGCGCCGGCGGATCCAGATGAGCCCGTCCCCACCCTATCGGCTGGAAGAGCACATCTGGAGAGCTTGGACCTCAACCATGACGGCTTCCCCTTCCTGGATCAGTACTCTGGCTACCTGCAACAAGGAGAAGGAGCCTTACCTCCTATTGGTAGGGCCGCCGCCGCCGCGTTCCAGCCTCCTCGCCCGAAGGGAAACCGGGTCGGAACCGGCCGTGGCAGAGCTCCACCTGGGCGGGGCTTGGGTCGCCGGCCTAGCTCACGCCCGCTGGCGGATCCCCCAGTGCCCGCCCGTAGACCTATTGGCCAGCCATCGTCAGAGGATTTGGTCGGCGACGATGACGATGACGAACAATATGGCAACACGGAGGTAAGAACATGCCATTGCCAGCCCTGAGTAGTTGATTATGTGCTTGTGAATTGCCTCTGTGATGATGTGCTTGTGAATTGCCTCTGTGATTATGTGCTTGTGAATTGCCATTGCCAGCCCTGAGTACTATACATAGTGATGACTATGCTGTAAGGAAAAGCATTGGCACCAGAATTGTACAGAGCCGAATTCTGCAACGATAGTGCATAAATTTCATATTGAACATCGAGTGGTGTATTCACAACTTGTTGCTGTCTGTTATTAGATAATAAACCAAGTGGAAGCTGCCCTTTGTTATTTCTGGTTCCCTTTTAAGAACTTTCTGTAGATGGAATTAGTATAGGAGGGATAACCTTGATATGGATTCTGAATGAGCTTAACGGATTATAGATGGTTCTGAGTATTGGAATTTTTTGTAGATGGCATTGGTATAGGAGGGATAACATTGTGTTTTAGGGAATTTTCTTAGCTGTGTGGTTACTTCTCATAAGAATACACCATCTTTTGGCCTTAGCTGTATAGGAGGGATAATATTTGATTTATGACTTGTAAACATATTTCTTTTGGCCTTTCGGGTAGTATATGAGTTACGAAATACTGAGATATAATATGATCTGTGTGTGTTAGCAGTGCTAATTCTTCACATTTTTTTGAGCTTACATTTACAATAATTATGTATGGATCTGCTGAAATTTGTTATGGGATAATTAAATCCTTTTGTCCATCATACATGATTTAATTCCTTCTCTGACTTGTATTAACCTTGCTGTAACCCTTTTATAGGCTTTTACCACCAGTTGGATAATTTTTTAAAGTACTGAACACACTACTGTATCATAGTAAACTTGCTATTATTTTGAGATGTCAGTCTGGTCTGTTATTATTTTGAGTGTGTGACCTATTTTTGCATGTGTATGGAGTGAATATTCTATCCAAAATTGAATGCTGAGTTTGCTTAATTGCATGCTAGAGAGTTTGTTTCTTGCGCCACTTTTGCTACTTGCGTTGCATTATTTGGTAGCTTCAGTCTGTGCTACTAGTCCAGGAGCCAGCTCTGGCGTCTGGCCAGTTTTCTCAGCCTGCTTGCTGACCACCCAGAAAAAATTGATCCAATCCAATTCAAACCAAAAATATACAGCTCCTTTTCTGCTAGCTGTTTAGCCAAAAATATACAGCTCCTTTTCTGCTAGCTGTTTAGCCGGTCAGCAGCAGATCCGGCTTCTCAGGCCATACAGAATTATATCTCATAGCAAATTTCAGTGTTACCTTGAAGAAGCTGAACAAACTCTCTAGTATGCATGTGGTCTGTTGTAGACTTCAGTATAAGGTTTTAGTGCATGATCAGCTGTCCAATAGCTAAAAGTCTTGAATATATGCTGATTGTTTTGATCTGTTCAAAGTCTTGATCTGTTCAATATTATGTGAATTAGATTCCTCTTGACAAGGCCAATTGGACCGAGAGAAACACATTTATATTCTGTGAATTATATGTTGAACAAATGCGTGCGGGGAATTGCCCTTTAGGCACTATGAAAAATGATGGGTACAAGAAAATAGCACAGAAGTTTTATCCGAAGACACACCTCAACCACAAGGTCAAGCAATTCAAAAATAGGATGACTAGTTGCAAGACTTTGTGGAATTTTTATGATGCTGCCATGAAAGATACAGGATTAGGAAAGACAGAAGATGGTTTGATTCTTGCCTCTGCTAAATGGTGGAAGGATAACACAGAGGCACTACTCTGGTACTCTGCTACTGTTTGTAGTTCCGACAATCATGGTTGTGCAACACACGGGAAGGAAGGGGTACACCACTCAAAATGTGATGGCAGTGTGTGACTTCGACATGAGATTTACCTTTGTTATTGCCAGATGGCCTGGATCGGTTCGCGATATGAGGGTGTTCAAGGATGCAATGACCAAGTACGGAGACAAATTTCCGCATCCTCCTCGAGGTACTGTCTTGCTACTTCTTGTACATAGAAACAATTATTTGTTTGATTTGCTAACACCAAGAATCAATTATTTGCTAACACAAAAAACTTGTGCAGGGAAATTCTACCTCGTGGATTCGGGGTACCCTAACCGACCGGGGTATCTTGCACCATACAAGGGAACGAAGTATCATCTTCCGGAGTTTCGACAAGGACCAATGCCAAGAGGTAAACGTGAGCTCTTCAATTATTGTCATTCGTCGCTTAGAAATGTGATCGAAAGGTCGTTCGGAGTGTTAAAGATGAAATGGCGCATTTTGCTTGACTTGCCAAGTTATCCAATGCCAAAACAAAGCCAAATAATTATAGCGTGCATGGCACTTCACAACTTCATTAGACAAGCTGCAACGCCAGATGAGGACTTTGATCGGTGCGACCGTGACGAGAATTATGTTCCGCTAGCCGAAGAATCCTGTTCTCAAGCCAATCCATCTACAACAGTCAATGAGGAGGAAGATGAAAACATGAATCAGATGCGGGATTGGATAGCCAATGGTTTGTTTTCTAGATCGTAGATGGTCTGAACTTGTAATACAAACATGTGTTGTCTGAACTTGTAATAAGGCCAGCAGCGCGGCCATGAACTCAAGCACATATCGGTTAAACTTTGTCGTGAATGGCTGGATTTCCTTCTTTGCATTCCTTGTATTTTTGGCTGAAAGCGCAGCAACTTCAGTTTAATTTTTGGCGCCAAGGTTGAGCGCGCAGCCTCTGTTTGGCTTCAGTTTAATTTTATACTCCGTACTGAGCGCTTCAGTTTTTTCTGTTTGGCGCCAACAGTGTGAAGAGCAGCCTCCTGTTTGGCGCCAAGGCTGAGGGCAAAGCTGCAAGGGCAGTATGGTCTTTGTTCAGCCACTTTAATTACATTTAGTTATTTTAAGTCCCTATAATCAAACAGGATAAGTGACTAAAGTTTAGTCCCTAGAAATCGCCTAAAAAAGTCACCTTGAACCAAACAGGGCCTAAAATTAGTCGTTCGAAACGTTCTACCGGTGGAGATAGTAACGTCGGAGACGGGACGAGCGCGACAGGCCAAACTATGGGGCTGTTTGGTTGCCTGGCTACGGGCTAGCCAGGCTCCCTAGAACCACCCAAGCTACGTTTGGTTACCTGGTTAGACGCTGTAGCCAGGCTTTACTAATGCAACTAAGGCCCCCTAGCCAGGCTATAGATAAACGTCAGGAGTCCGCGTCTCCAGCAAGCCAGGCTTGCACAAGCGCGTCGGACCGTTCCCCCTCACCTCCCGGTAGATAGCTCTCTATCCTCCACCGCTCCATCCCCGTCCTCGCCGCATAGCACTGAGATGGAGGCCCGCGTGCGGCGGCGCATGGCCGTCGGCGACTCGCACCTGCACGGCCGGTGGAGGGCCTACGGAGCTCGTAGATCCGGCGGAGGCCAATCCAGCGTGAGCGCAAGGCCGGCGGAGGCCCTTGCGGCGGCGCCTGCCCGGACGGCCAGCTGAGGCCCGTGCGCAGCGGCGCATAGCCTGTGGAGCTCGATTCGTCTCAGCAGGGTTCAATCCGGTCGCGTTGGACCTCGATTCGGTCGCAGCGATGCTCGATTCGGCCATGCCGCTGGCCTCGATGAATCCTCGTCCCCCTCCGTCCGTCCATTGCCACCGCTGCCGTGGCGCTCCGCCGCATCACCCTCGAATCCATGCTCCACGCCGGAGTCAACGCTGCTGCTGTGCCTGAGCGGTAGGTTTCTAATGGATCTTGTGCTCCTCTCCAAGTGCTACCAGGTCTGCAATGTGCCTGCAGCGCCTGTCTCTCTGTGTGTTTTATGTAGTGAAGAAGATGAACAGTACAGGCTAATAGTTGGATTGCTTGTTATACTTGTGTGTTCATAAGTTTGTAAAATTCATTCGAAAATAAATACAGATCCAAATGTTCCCAAACTTGTTTTGTTGGATTCCTTATGTGATGCTTTGTGATCTAAAAATATGAAACTTCTATGCTATTGTTGTACTTTTTGGATGGAAATTGAGGATGCGATTCAATCAGTAGAAATCGTGGTCTCGCAGGATGCTGTTTTTTATTCGGTATAAAATATTTTTTTTGAAATGAAGTATACCAGATCAACGAGTCTTTTTTGTGTAATGCATTTTTGTTTTTTTAGATCGATTAAGATAGGTTTCTGAATCCGTGAATTTGCCAGTATTGAAAAATAAGTGCAGGAGGTAACTCTACCTTCCCTCTAGTACAAGGTCACCGTATCAATATAGCCAGACAACCAAACACATGTTACACATAAGCAGGCTTAGCTTATACGGACAACCAAACACTGGTAACTTGTAGCGTTCTGGTCAGGCTTGGTGTGGCCTGGCTTAGATTCTTAGCCTGGCTAGCCTAACGCATGAAACCAAACAGACCCTATATAGCCGCAGCTTCAGCCTTCAAGGCCAAGGCCAAGGACGGCGGCGGCCCGGCGGTTACGAATATCTGTGACGCCTGACGCCGTGGCCGCAAGAACTGGCTGCGATTATTTTCGTTCGTTTCCGGTTCCGGTGGGCGGTGGCTCGTGTTTATTCCTACCCAAATCTCTCCGATACGTTGGCTAGTACAGCAGTCAGTGGTGCGTGCTGCCACATGCCGTGCCGTGCTCCCCCACCGCCCGTGTTCTCGTTCTTTCTTCTCTGCTCTGGAGTGTGAGCCTGGGAAACTGCTAGCGCCACGCACAAGCTAACCCAAACTTGTTCCTCACCCTAATTCTAAAAGTACCATTGGACGGTACGTAGCCATAGATTTGTTAGGGAGGAGTGTACTAAAACCAAAGTATATCCACCTTTTTCACACCCATGAGCATGGAGCATCCTTTCTGGAGGATGTTGTGGCGCATTTACTATGATTCGATTAATTTACATCTTTTGCTTTGCCTATGTATGGCCGGTCAACCAACATGGATAAAGATAATCACAAATTAGCTGGCTACCCAATGATATAGTTTTACACCCAAGGATTCCTTGGTCAAAAATGAATATGGAGTATATGTTTGTGGTACAACATAAGTTGAACTTGATTAATTCGAAATATCTGTTCCTCCTAAAAAGATAGGGAAATGCATGCAATTCAATTCTTTATTGGCCAGCCAGCCATTATCAACCTAGATAATCTTTAATTAGCTGGTGAGTGGTGAATCAACAAAGTGATTTGTGTATTTCCGCTCAATTGCTTGGTTGAAGACAAATATAGCATGATAAAACCGGAACACCATACCATTCAACTTGGTTATTCTCAAAATATCTGTTCCTGGTACAAATAACCACCCCGCAATAACTTTACACGCAGCCCCTTTTCGTTTTAGCACAGTGCTAACCGTAGTCATTAAGCAGTTTTAAACGCATTTACGGCGAGCCATGATGCACGGTGTGTGGACCTAACAATAACAAAGGGCAGTTTGGAAAAAAAAATGAAGTGGACAAGTGGACGGGAGTTTCGGTGACAGTGGCGGAAAGCTCCAGCTCTGACCACATTCCTACACCACCACGGCACCCCCACCCCACCCCCTACCCTGCACAATTTCCTCCCCCTCCCCACTACTTTATTGCACAAACCGAATCCCACCCCTTCTCTTTCCCTTCCCCTTCCTTTCTATCTCTATCCCTCCCTCCTGCTCTGCTCCTGCCGGCTGCCGGCGCTGATCCCCCTCTCTCTCCTCCCCCAAGTCCCAATTGCCGGCTGCTCCGCATTCTCTCCCACCATTGCCACCAACTGCCCCCCGGAGAGAGAGAGGAGTGAGGGGGGAAAGAGGGATGGGTTCTTGGGAGCGAGTGAGAATCCCATGATGCCATTACCGCCGCCGCCGACTGCCTCTTTTCTTTATCTTGTGGCATATTCTTCCCCTCCGGCTGTGTAGATCCTTCTCTTTTCAGCCCTGCCGAGCTTCCAAGACGGCCGAGGTTGCTCGCCGCGGAGCATCTCTTCGATCGAAGCGCTTCTCTGGTTAAGGTAAGGCAAGCAGCCGCAGCTCAGTTGTGTATTCAGTAATCGGCTCCCTGTTTCTCCCTCCTTTTCCTCTTTGCTGCAGCTGATTCTTCGTTCTTGGATCGGCTCTTTTGTCTGCCTTGTTTCAGTTCCAGCTGCATCGGGTTTTCGGTGCGAAAGGCAGGGGATAATCGGCAGTTTTTGTGACCGGTTGTTGGCTTGTTCGAGAGGAGGAACAATTTGTTGGCCGCGGATTTTAGGCGAATTGGGGGCGATTTCAGTAAATTTAGAGAGAATCAGGGAAGCCCGTCTGCAATTTTTCATCTGCGCGCTCCATGATTAGGAGCTGTGCCAGGATAGGGTCTACTTTCTGGAATTCTACTGCAAATTCTCACCAGTTTCAGGCAACTTTGATCGAGCCCAGAGGAAGTGCCGAATTGGGAGTTTTCAGTTGGTGCTACAGTCTGCATTCTTGTAAGGCCATCGGTGGGGAATTTGTGCTCGTTGGTGGCAGATGGGGTGCTCCAACTCCAAAGTGGACAATGAGGAGCCCGTGAGGAGGTGCAAGGACAGGAGGCAGCTCATGAAGCAGCTCGTGCGCCGACGTCCTGAGCTTGCAGCTGCACACATTGCATACCTGCATGCTCTCCGCAACACAGGAGCCACTCTTCGAGAATTTGCTGAATTGGAGTCTGCATTGTCACAGCAGCAGCCTGTAGACCTTGCCGCGCACCCATCACCTCCTGCTCCTCCTCAACCACCACCTCCTGAACCATCAGTGATGTCCTCAATGCCACCCTCACCACGCCCCCCTCCGCCTCTGCCTTTTAGTCCTATAACCACCATAAGGAAGATGGAGAAGAGGGATGATGAGCTCCCACTACCATCTCTGGCTTTTAGTCCACCAGGGATAAGAATAAGAAAGGTGGACAACAGGGATGATGAGCTCCCACCACCATCCTTGGCTTTTAGTCCACCAGGGATAAGAATAAGAAAAATGGAGAAGAAGGTTGATGAGCTCCCCTCACTACCTCTGCCTTTTAGTCCACCAAGGATAAGAACAAGAAAGACGGAGAAGAGGGATGGTGAGCTCCACGGGGATGATTCTATGGATGAAGATGATGACGATACCGACAGCTGCTCAACTCCTCTACCCCCACCTCCACCACCAGGTGTAGCATGGGAGTACTTGGATCCTTACAGTGCGCACTCCTTGAATTTTCCTTCTCCGTTTTCCGATAGGAACGACAAAGAAGTGGCCTCACAGGTTACCATGGATGATGATCCTTGGGTGGAGACAAACCTGAAATTTGATGCAGAGGAGGATGAAAGTGTGCTTGGTAATGATGATGGCATTGTGAATAGGGTCCAGATGAATCCAGCGAAGAGTAGGGCTCTGGGCAATGAGAACTCTTCAATGGTGAGTTGGGTGACAAAGGATTCAGACTCTACGGAAGTGCCTTGGAGGAGTAAGAAGTCACTTGTAGAAATTGTTAAGGAGATCGATGAGTACTTCCTGAAAGCGGCAGCGAGTGGGAGCGATGTTGTCATTCTTTTGGACTCTGCTGGTGGGCGGCCAGATGCCTTAGAGATAGAGACAAGAAAAGGTAAATATGTCCATGTACTATCGTTATATACATATTTTTGAGATGTCAGCCAATGCCGTACAACGCTCTTTGTTGTCAGTCAATGCCGTATGATTCTCTTTTTTTGTCAGTGAATGTTGCACGATGCTCCTTTTCTTTTAAGGTGATGTCAATACTCTTTTGGAGAAGTTGACAAATTATTAAGCAAAGTAGTTCATATCAGGTGGATGCAAATGTGTTGTGTCCTGGAAAACGAAACTGACGACAAGATACTATAGACCCTCAGCCGGTGTAGAAGTTTAGTTGATTTAATATGACCACAAGTCATGGTTTGCTGCTTTCGGCATTATTCGTTTGTATCATTGTTCTGTTTCTAAGAATCATGACTCGGAACAGCAGAATGCCCCACCTAAAACCATTGAAGGCTCCTCGTCACTGTCTTGAAATAAAAGACCAGCAAAAGAAATTGTTTATGCAGAATCTGTCTTATTTTAATCTAGTTTTAAGCTTTATGGGGTTGAATTATCATGAATTTCAGGGAATAAACATACTCATGCTGATGAATATATATCGTTTATTTGATTTATTTACTATGTAGCTTCTTATCTATGTACTGTTTGGTTCTCCAAGACATCTGTTGTGTAAATGTATCACAACATCCAACCGGCCATCAATGAATACATTTTCCTGTTTCAGTAGGGTAAAAGGAAATGACAGAAACATTGTCTTTCTTGGTATTCAGTGAAGTCCTGAATACTGTTGTTTAATTTTGCAGGTGCAGGAAAAAGTTCCAAATCTGCGAAGGTTTTCTCCACGCTTTCTTGGAGCTGGTCTTTCAAATCTCAGCAGGCTAACAGTGAATCCTCAATCCTGAATTCTAATGATGCCTCTGGATATGGTTACCATGGCAAAACACTGGAGAAGCTTTATGATGAGGAGCAAAAACTCTACAAGTTAGTCAAGGTGAGCTATTGCACTCCTAGCATTATTTGTGGTTGGTCTATTTTCTACTGAAAGTATGGGATGCATTACCCAGTGCAGTCAGTTAGTAGAAGAAAAGGTTGTTAGGCAGACTTTGAAGTGTCACAGTTTATCAATTATCATGATCGCAATGCTACATGTTTCCATTTTATTGGTTTACTAAAAGCGAACATATTGTCGATTATTGCCATCGTTTGTCCTGCAGGACGAAGAATTTGCAAGGCTCCAGTACAAAAAGCATATCTCAATGCTACAAAAGCTAGAATCAGGGGAGCATGATAAGCTGCATGCAGAAAGAGTTCGAGATGCTATTGAGGAATTGCAAACTCGGATAATCTCGTTGGAGGAAGCTGTGAGTTTGGCGTGTTTTTCCATATCGAAGCTCAGAGATGAGGAGTTATATCCTCAGATTATTGAATTATCTGCAGGGTAAGCACTAAAAGTTAGCTAGCTAAAATACTCCTACAGTACAAAACTGCCTATTTTAAAAGCAGCATTCACTCATACTTATTCTTGTATCAGCATTAGCTGATAAGTTGATTTAGAACTCCCAAGTATGGCTTATTGACTTGTAAGTCATGTGCTGAATGTTGTCATACTGGAGGTGGAGTTTTTTTTTTGTAATTAGTTGGTAGTTACCTCATGCATAATGTGACTTTTATTATGGAATGTGTCCCTGTCGAAATCCAACTTTCAGGAACTTTTGGTTAAATAATATATCTTTTTTTTGTTGAATAAGAAACCTATGCATTCTTCATGTATGAACTGAAGGACTACCTCTGACACGAACTTCATCACACTTACCATGTAGCTATTTTCACAAGCTCTTCTTATTTCTACAAACAGGTAGCAGCTGAAGCAATAAAGACTTTTTTGTCAGCCATACACTCTATAGTTGTACAACAGAGTGAAGAGCGCCAATTGAAGAAAAAATCATGTAATTTGGAGAGCAAGTTCCAGAGTCAGTTAGAGAAACACAGTGAAAATGCAATGCAAAACTCAGCACAGCCTCCAAATAAGAATCACTATTCAGTATCAAAGAATGAAACAAAATTGGATGCATTTAGAAAGCAGGTTGAGGAGGAGACAGCAAGATACCTAAGCTCTGTGAGGACAAGCCGAGCCATGACGCTGAACAATCTGCAGACGAGCCTTCAAAATGTGTTCTATGCTCTGATGGGATTCTCAGGAGTGTGTGTGCAAGCATTTGAAGGTATCAGCAGGTGCAGTGAAGTTGCCGTGAGCCACTCCGGAGCGGTTTCGCCTGCCATTTGTGCGTGACCCTTGCGCTTGTGACTGTGATTATTCATTGTAAGTAGGCAAAGGATAAACTGGTTCCACGTGAATACCCTTCCCTTCAAATTTCTAGAGCTTCTTTAAATAGTTTTTGGGAATGATTTAAAGTCAATACAGGCATATTAGTCTTGAATAGATCTCAAAGTCCCAGTTTGTGAGGAGGTTGTTACTATGAGGTTAGTGGTAGAAATATAAAGTACTATAATTGAAGTCTGTGGCTGTAATTCTGGAAAGGGTTCATGTAGTCTTAACATGTTCTCGTGATATGATGATACTACTCATCGCAATATATTACCAGTGCTAGATCACACCCGACATATGGAGTTTTCCAGATCAATACTTGCATCGTGACTATTGTTTACAATCCTTTACAATTTATAAAGGACTACTCTGTCTAGAGGCATGTGAAGCACTACTCTGTACACAAACCTTTACAATTTTTACCGTGTTATTGTTTTTTTATCTTCACACTGCAAGTTTCTTGATCCTATTTACAGGAAAGGTACTACACACATATAAACATAAACATGTTGTTTATAGCCACGAACAATCGATAATTATCAGGACAAAAGAATTGTAGTACCTTTTCACGTAAAATAAGAACTGTGTGTATGTATTATAGTCTCCGCTTGAAAGGTTCAAGGTACATAATAACATAAACTAAATCATTCGCACTACAAACAGCTCTACTAAAGCTAATATCACAAAATAATCAAGAAAAAACTAGCAAATTATTAACTATTGAAAAACTAGCATGTCACTCAATGGAATTCATGCTTTCCTTCTTGAAACAACAACTCTACTGGACTGTGGCGAATCCACGGCTCAAGGTTTGGGGGGCTCATCTTCCTCTTTCTTCTTTTTTTCGAATGGATGGCAAGAGCTTTGCCGTGAAATTTTATTAGAGAAAGAAAGAAAAAAGAAAAAAGAAAAAAGAACAACAACTTTTGTGACCATGAAGGCCACCAACTACAACATGAAAAAGACTAACTCAACCAAAAACGACTACTGAAAAAAAATATTTCTCTTTCTTCTCTTTCTCTTCTTCTTTTTTCTTCCTACTATTTATTTATGGCTAAAATACGTAGGGGCGGCTTAGGGGGTCTTCATGAAATTTATGGGGTAGGGGCTCCTGCCCCTCGGAATACACTGGCAGTGCAATATTATTCATGCTTCCGGCTTGATGCCGTGCGCAGGCGCCGCTGGTGACGCGCTTGACGGCCTTGCACAAAGGGTAGCAGTGGAGTTGGAGTTGGGCCAGCTGCTGGTCGGCTTGAAGCCGCAACTGAACTGACGATGCAGTTGAAGACGTAGGTCTTCCTCCTGCATATCGGAAGGCACCTGCATAGGCATTCGCAGATACTGCTCCCACCCCTGGGCTGACAGCAGCGGCATGACCAGGACGACGAACACTGACTTGACCTTTCCCCTCCATGCCCAGGACGACGAACGAACAAGTAGAAAACAGATCGAGAAATCAATCAAATGCAGCCTTGACTTTGCTTGGAAGTGGTTGTGGCTTGTGGGAGGAGAGGAGTAAGTAGAGTGGGAAGGGCAGGCAGTATAAATAGGCGGAACCGGTCGCGTATATGTCCATAACGTAATACCCTCTTCTCAATAGTATATGATGGCCCTGCTGTAGTATCGATTGATTTGGCAATTTTATTTAGTGTGCGTGTATATAATTTATATATGTATGTATGTAATAATGTCGCTACTACCTTCTCTTTACTCGGCCCATTTCAAATTACAGAGTTTATAGGTCCACGTGCTTGTCCACACACTATTATTTAGTACTAGAAACTATGAAAAACAAGTATCAAATTAGTTCTTTTATTTTATTTTGAAATGACAAAAGCTTGATTTTTACTATAGTTCAAATTGATCACTTTGAGACATTATCAAAATCGTGTCAAAAGTATCTTTACATGCCGACGTAGAGATGTTTTCAGCCGACG
>OAMR01000067.1:3026433-3042480 GCA_900205405.1 Echinochloa crus-galli
CCATCCATTGTTTGGTTGGATGGATGAACATGTACAATAAAGATATGATCACCTCTTTGTATAATTGGTGATGTTACCTCTTTACATGGGCCCACGTGTCATTCTCTATACCCCTCTCTCCTCCATCCCTCCCCTCCCTCTCTCCACCGCATCGTCCCCGAGGACCTCCCTGAGCTCCTCCACCGCATCGTCCACGGCGGCGCGTCCACCAGGCGGAGCCTCGCCGCGGAGGGCGGCTCCGTCGCCCGCCGCCGCCGGGCCAATCCCACTCTGGCGGCCCCGCGCGCCGGCTCCACCGAGGAGCACGTCGCGGCCAGCCTGGAGCGCGACCGGGGCCTCACGGCGGCGGCGGCGCGTGGTCGGCGGCGGGGTGGGGCGCGGAGGCGGCGGGTGGGGCGCGGCGTGGTCGGCGTCGGGGTGGGGCGCGACGACGACGACGGCGGCGTCGGGGTGGGGCGCGACGACGACGACGACGGCGGCGGCGTGGCCGAGCTGCGACGGCGGGCGGAGAGAGGGCGCGGTATTTCTTTTATATTATATTAGTTATGGTTATGAATTTATACTTATTGGAAAGTACGTTTGATTATAAATCCAACCATGTCAAGCCTAAACTTTTCAAAATTCTCTCTAAATTTCACTATTCACCTATCACATCAAATCTCTCTTATCATACATGGAACATTAAACGTGGGTAAATAAAAAAACTAGTTACATGGTTTTAATGTACACGACGAGACAAATCTTTTGAGCCTAGTCAGGTCATGATAGGACAATATTTACCATAAACAAACGAAAAGTGCTACAGTACGCTACAGTGTCCGATGTGACATTTTCACCAAACTTTCTCTTACTCGTTTTTGGAACTAAACACACCCCATGTTTAATGTAACATCTGAGACACAATAGTAGGGATGAAAATTTTTCACTATACCCCTAATTAATCTCTTTAATTAGTTTTGGTAGCCGTGTTGGGCACATAGTTTCATGTGTGTGTTTAATTATGTATATCGGTAATTAACTCGTCATCGTGACTATTGAATTGAGCTTCAGCTAATAAATAAACCCTTTTATATAGTTTGAAACTTAGAAGAGCACTCTTTTGTGGGACAATGATTCAAACTCTAAAAGAACAGGTTTTGCGGGATGTGGGAGTCTTTTTCTTCCATTGATCAAGTATCTAAACAAGTTTCCTCTACTATATACTCCTTCATCCTTATTACTCCCTCCTTCCACGTTTATAAGGCACACACGCAAAACGAGATTCAAACTTTACGATTTTTTACCAATAAAATACCTATCAATTTTTTCATTTTGTCATATAAACTTGACATGGTTGGATTTATAATCAAACGTACTTTCCAATAAGTATAAAATCATAACCATAACTAATATAATATAAAAGAAATGAATAGTCAAAGTATGATTTAGAAGACCGTGTCATATTGTCTCATGCCTTATAAACGTGGAAGGAGGGAGTAATAAGGATGAAGGAGTATATAGTAGAGGAAACTTGTTTAGATACTTGATCAATGGAAGAAAAAGACTCCCACATCCCGCAAAACCTGTTCTTTTAGAGTTTGAATCATTGTCCCACAAAAGAGTGCTCTTCTAAGTTTCAAACTATATAAAAGGGTTTATTTATTAGCTGAAGCTCAATTCAATAGTCACGATGACGAGTTAATTACCGATATACATAATTAAACACACACATGAATCTATGTGCCCAACATGGCTACCAAAACCAATTAAAGAGATTAATTAGGGGTATAGTGAAAAATTTTCATCCCTACTATTGTGTCTCACATGTTACATTAAACATGGGGTGTGTTTAGTTCCAAAAACGAGTAAGAGAAAGTTTGGTGAAAAAATATCACATCGGACACTGTAGCGTACTGTAGCACTTTTCGTTTGTTTATGGTAAACATTGTCCTACCACGACCTAACTAGGCTCAAAAGATTTGTCTCGTCGTGTACATCAAAACCATGTAACTAGTTTTTTATTTACCCACGTTTAGCGCTCCATGTATGATGAGAGAGATTTGATATGATTTGATGTGATAGGTGAATAGTGAAATTTAGAGAGAATTTTGAAAAGTTTAGGGAACTAAACACATCCTTAGTGTCATGTTACCATAAAAACTATTTCGTTGTTGTTTCATGTTAACATTTTTGTATTGGCCCGCGTCAGTACAAGTTGAAGGGGCACGTAACTGATAAAGAATACTGATTGGCAACTTGAGACAATAAACCAAAGCAAAAACTCTCCAAATCATTCAGCGGCCACCTTGCCTCGGCGAAAGTAACAGCGCCCCTGGAACAGACCAATCCAACCCAAATCAAAACTTTGGCCTTATTTAGATGCAAAATGTTCCTCCCAAATTCACTATGAAAAAGAAGATTCCTCGTCACATCAAAATGTCATAACATGCATGGAGTACTAAATGTACATGAAATCAAAAACTAATTACGCAGTTTTGTTGTACTCCGCAAAACGAACATTTTGAGCCTAATTAATTAATTTTTGGACAATTTTTCGCACATACAAACGAAATGCTACAGTAGCACAATGATTACGAAGTGACATCTTACTCCCAAATTCAACCTCCCAAATTGCCTTTACCCAAACGGAGGACGGAAACGGAAAGCCCAAAACCAAATAGAAAAGCGTGCTCTTTTTTCATCCTCTCGTGTGTGTGTGCGTGCGTGCGCCCCCCTTCCCTGCCTCCCCCACCTCGCGATCCCAATTCGATCCGCTCGCCTGCTCTCCCGATCCACCCCGCCCTCCCCGGCCGCCCAATTCGGCCGCCACCGCCCGGGTTCGTGCGGGCCCGCCCGCGGATTCGCGCTCCCCGGCGCTCCAAACCCTAGATCCGCCGCAGCTCTTCCCGCCGCCGCCGCCATGTTCTGGCGCATGACCGGCCTCTCCGCGGCCTCGCCCGTGAGTCTCCCCTCCCCCTTCCCCTCCTCCTCGCTCTCTGCTGCTTCTCTCAGGTTGGGCGCGTGGGTGTGCGGCGCTGTGACTGTGAGCTTGTGCGGGTATGGTCATTTTGGTTGGTTGTTTGTTTGTTTCGGATTGGGTCGGTGGATTGGATTTGGATTCGGCCGTTGGGTTGTAATGCTCGCTCGCTTTGAATAATTTTCCCGGCAAGTTCGTCGTGGGACTATTAGTGTACGTGTGCGCTGCAGCTGTGAGCTGTGTGATTTTGCGTTGGTGTGTGCATTCTTTTGCTGTCCCTGCGGATTTGATGGTGCTTGTGGAATTGAGCGTGTTACAGAAAAGCAAGTTCGTGGTGGGACTATTAGTGTACGTGTGCGCTGCAGCTGTGAGCTGTGTTAATTTGCGTTGGTGCGTGCATTCTTTTGCTGTCATGGTGCTTGTGGAATTGAGCGTGTTACAGAAAGGAGCGATATCCCTTGGTTCCGATTTGGTTAGGTTTCGTCACAGCTTCGTGATGACACATTCATTTTTATGGCAATTGTGGTGTTTATCATGAATCTTGTGCCTTGTTTTATACTCAGTTTTAGGAGCATTTGCTATATACCATGGTTTTTAAGGCGTTGCCTAGGCGTCCAGGCGGTGAAAAAACCTGGGCGTCTGGGTCGCCTTACCATCCTTGCCGCCGGAGAGAGAGGGAGGAGGCTGGGACGTCAGCCGCGGCAGGGATGGCCTCTGGAGGTGGCGGCGGAGGCTAAGGAGGTAGGGGAAGGCCGACGGGACGGAGGAGAAGGCAGGGGCGGGCGGCGGCAGCGGGGGAGGCAGGGGAGGCGGGCGGGCGGCCGTCGCCTAGGCGTCGCCTAGGCGACGACTAGGCGTCCAGGCGTGCTCGGGTCCTGGCGTCCGCGTCGCCTTGTCGACCGTGAATGGCGTCCGCCTCAAGCGCAAGGCGTCGCCTGGGCGTCCGAAGGCGTCCGTTAGGCGTCCTGTAGGACATGGCGGCCGCCATAGATGAGGACCGGCGGATAACAGAGGAGGCGCGCGTGAAGTTTGGCGGGGCGGGAAATTGCGCGGGAAAGGATCGATGGGAGCTAAATCGTGAGCGCCAATAAGAGAGGGGGTGCACCAGGAGTGGATCGATCCATTTGGGAAGAGAGGGAAAACGAGAAGGGGAGGGAGAGCAGTGGCGCGCACCTGGAATCCGCGGCGGCGGCGGCGCGGCACGCGTCCGCGCTTCTCCGCGGCCCCGCCCCTATCAGCAACTGCTGCTTCCGCTCGTCCGCGGTCCCGCCGTTGAGCCTGTCGAGAAGGGGAGAAGAGAGCGGCGGCGAGCACCTGGAATCCGCGGCGGCGGCGGCGCGGAAGGCGTCCGTGCCTCTCCACGGCCCCGCCCCTATCCGCAACTGCCGCTTCCGCTCGTCCGTGGTCCGTCGTCGAGCCTGTCTTCGCGAGCATGCGTCTGCGACCGCACACATCTGCGCCGGTACGTATCCCTGTGCGCCGATCCGTGACCCCGTCGTTCCTGCCTCCGTCTGTCCATCTCCCTCCCTTTTCCCTTTCACCTCTACCCGAATCCTCCCGTCTCAGTTTCATTCCCAACTCCAAATTTCCTTCTCTCTGTACACAGGTAGCTTTTCTTCCTCTCCCGGTCTTCCTCTTCTCCCGCTTTCTCTGCTCTACTTTGTGCTTGTGCCTGGCTATGCTCAACTCTGCTTTGCAATTATAAAATCCTGTCGTGTGCCTTTGTTCTTTGTACACCACAGCCAACAAGGCAACAACTATGGAGAGTTCTGTGGTGCTACTTATGTATGTGCTACTAAATTGCACTGTCATAGTACAACTAGGATATGTCTATGGCGTCGCCTCGCCACGCGCCTTAAGCGCCTAGGCGTTGTGAGGGGGTGGGTCGCCACGCGACGACTTAACGCCGTAAGAACCATGATAACAAATCCTTACTGCGACTGTGGCAGCGCCCTATGTGTAGGACTCTTCTGTAAAACACGTGAAGACGCTAACAAACATTTGTATATAGGCATTGTTTTTAAAGCGGTAAGGCGAGGCGAGGCGACACGCCACCGCCTGGACGCCTAGGCGCTTAAGGCGCAAGGCGAGGCGACGCCTTACCAATATAATATATGTTGACATATACATACATATACCTGTAAAAAAAGGAAAATCAAAGGAATAGTGGCCTGAGGATGAGAAAAAGGCCCATCAAACTGGCCCAGCCCAAGCTAGCCCGACTTCCCACCCTATCCCTAGCTCCCAGGACTCCTTATCCGCAGCCATCGTTCTTTCCCCAACGCCGCCACCGCCTCCCGCACGCGGCTGCCTCCTCCGCTGCCCGTGCGCTCCTGCCTCCTCCGCCGCGCTCGCCCCTGCCTCCTCCGCCGACGCCGCCCTCGCCTCCTCTGCGGCCGCTCCTGCCTCGTCCTCTGCCGCCGGACCGCCCTCCCCTGCCTCCTCCGCTACCGCCCGCCCGCCTCCCCTGCCTCCCCAGTCTCTCATCTCCCTTGCAGCTTGGACTCCATGGAAGTATAATAAACATTTGCAAATATCCTTGTGCTTGCTATGGCTCTGATGTGGTGTGTGGCTGGGGCTCAAGAGAAGCTTGCGCTCTTTTGAATTATAGTAACCATACACGTCTTTCACAGTGTTGCGCATGGTTCTTACGGCGTTAAGTCGTCGCGTGGCGACCCACCCCCCTCACAACGCCTAGGCGCTTAAGGCGCGTGGCGAGGCGACGCCATAGACATATCCTAGTTGTACTATGACAGTGCAATTTAGTAGCACATACATAAGTAGCACCACAGAACTCTCCATAGTTGTTGCCTTGTTGGCTGTGGTGTACAAAGAACAAAGGCACACAGACAGGATTTTATAATTGCAAAGCAGAGTTGAGCATAGCCAGGCACAAGCAACAAAGTAGAGCAGAGAAAGCGGGAGAGGAGAGGGAAGACCGGGAGAGGAAGAAAGCTACCTGTGTACAGAGAGAAGGAAATTTGGAGTTGGGAATGAAACTGAGACGGGAGGATTCGGGTAGAGGTGAGAGGGAAAAGGGAGGGAGATGGACAGACGGAGGCAGGGAACGACGGGGTCACGGATCGGCGCACAGGGATACGTACCGGCGCAGATGTGTGCGGTCGCAGACGCATGCTCGCGAAGACAGGCTCGACGACGGGACCACGGACGAGCGGAAGCGGCAGTTGCGGATAGGGGCGGGGCCGTGGAGAGGCACGGACTGCCGCGCCGCCGCCGCCGCCGCGGATTCCAGGTGCTCGCCGCCGCTTTCTTCTCCCCTTCTCGACAGGCTCAACGGCGGGACCGCGGACGAGCGGAAGCAGCAGTTGCTGATAGGGGCGGGGCCGCGGAGGAGCGCGGACGCGTGCCGCGCCGCCGCCGCCGCCGCGGATTCCAGGTGCGCGCCGCTGCTCTCTCCTCCCCTTCTCGTTTTCCCTCTCTTCCCAAATGGATCGATCCACTCCTGGTGCACCCCCTCTCTTATTGGCGCTCACGATTTAGCTCCCATCGATCCTTTCCCGCGCAATTTCCCGCCCCGCCAAACTTCACGCGCGCCTCCTCTGTTTTCCGCCGGTCCTCATCTATGGCGGCCGCCATGTCCTACAGGACGCCTAACGGACGCCTTCGGACGCCCAGGCGACGCCTTGCGCTTGAGGCGGACGCCATTCACGGTCCGACAAGGCGACGCGGACGCCCAGGACCCCGAGCACGCCTGGACGCCTAGTCGTCGCCTAGGCGACGCCTAGGCGACGCCTTAAGAACCATGTTTGTTATGCTGGAACAGTGTATTAATTGCAATATGCTCTTCCCTATAATTTTCCTTTTTAGTTCTCTTGATTGGAATGCTCCGGTTGGAGTTCCTGAGCTTGTATTCATTTTATTGGATATGGAGAAGGAATTGCTGCATGGCCTCATACCATAGGGTTCTATGTTCAAGAAAAAAATGATCTGACACTTGTAATTTTGTTTCAGTGCTCATTTTACGTGCAAGACTGCAACTTAGTATATTGTCAAATTCCTTTTTGTGAAGCGATCCTGAAACTTGGTCTTGTGGTCAACATGAGTTATTGTTCTAAGTAGTCATAGCAAATAGTTCATACCATGGAGATCTTGTGTCTTTTTTTTTTCTCATTTGTTATCAAGGAGAAGTTCTTCACTTTGCTAACTTAATGGTTTATTGTTTCAGGTGGATACAATTCTGGATAAAGAAAATTTTACATTGGAAGAACTTCTTGATGAGGATGAAATTATTCAGGAATGCAAAGCACTGAATTCACGACTCATAAACTTGTAATTTTCTTATTAATTTCTTCTGTTAGTTTCAGTGACACGAGTGGAATGTTTAATTTACTGTTATGACTTAACTTTCTTTTATTTTTATTTTTGTGTGAGTAGCTTCACTTGTGAGACATTAGTGCAATGGTAAATGTGTTCGCCTGTTAGAGAATAAGAATAACCAATAAGAGTGTTTATGATATAATTGTGTTTGTTTCTGCACTTAAATAGCATCTGTGCAGTTATATGTAAGACAAAGTTACTAACTCGTATGCACATAAAATCTTATCTCAGTTACCTTTGTTTTAGGAAATTGGCATTTTTCTATAGATATAGTTTCTCTTTTGGTTTTGTTTGTCATCTGCAAAGAATTGAACATTGTGTCTGGATGCTTTACTGATATAATGAAACCTTTTTTTGGCTTTCCTTTCTTGAGTATTACGATATAATGGTGTTTAGTATACCCAAATAGGAGCGCTTTCCCCATTTGTAATGCTTGAGTTGTTATTTGTAGCTTACGTGACAAGGCCCAGGTGGAACAATTGCTTCGTTATGTTGTGGAAGAAGTTCCAGAGGACAGTGAAAAAAGGCGTTCTTTCAAGTATGTCATTATCTTTAACAGTGCTGTCATTT
Organism: Echinochloa crus-galli; assembly: GCA_900205405.1. Lineage (NCBI taxonomy): Eukaryota > Viridiplantae > Streptophyta > Magnoliopsida > Poales > Poaceae > Echinochloa > Echinochloa crus-galli. The sequence goes on from OAMR01000067.1 coordinate 3,034,298, forward strand.
TGTTTGAAACCTGAACTTTCCACTTAGTCAAACTAATCTCGACTCCTTGTAGGTTCCCTTTTATTGCATGTGAAATATTTACTTGTGAAATTGATGTCATTTTGAGGACCCTAGTAGAGGATGAAGAGGTTTGCATTCTTCATATATTTGCTCTTTGTAATTTTCCCTTGGAATATTTTTAGCTGCAGATTATCAACATTGTAGCTTATGTTGTTTTCCTTTTCTTCCTTTTTTGTGTCACAGCTAATGGACTTGCTTTTCTCATTTGTGAAACCTGATCATCCACATAGCACATTGTTATCTGGTTATTTCAGTAAGGTAACTTAATTTGTTGTCTATTATTTTATGTCTAAACCATCAGAAAAAGGCATGTTTAGGTGTCTTGCAGAAGTTTCTATTTGGTGGTTATACTTCATTCTGTTGTTTTTATGCTGAGCCTGACCTCAGTTCAATCAATTATGTGTTCTACTAGGTGGTAATATGTTTGATGCTGCGGAAGACTGCCCCACTTATGAATTATGTTCAGGTACTCCTCATGTTCTTTTTTACATAACGGATAATTTATTAATTGCATTCTATACAATGCCTAACATCATATCTTTTATCCTCTTCATTTTTTTTCATAGTATGGTTTAACATAGAATTATAATGTTTTGCACTATGTTTAGCTTTGGCCTCTACTATCTGTCTGAAATCTGCTTAAACAAAATGTGATACCCTTTCACTGTGTTTCTGCTACTGTACAAGCTTAAAGTTACTGTTAAGCTAAGCATTTCTGTGGAAGATAACCTTATCTTTGCTTTTTATAGGGTCATCCAGAGATAGTTGTCCAGCTTGTTGACCTGATTGGCATCACATCAATAATGGAGGTATGTTTTATCGAGAATTATTTTCTGATTAATGTACCCATTGGGTGCACTTGGTTGATGCTGTCCCTGGAATTTGTCAGGTGTTGATACGACTGATTGGTGCTGATGAGAACATATATTCAAACTATGGTGATACATTACAGTGGTTAGAAAATACAGATGTCCTTGAAATGATTGCTGATAAGTTTAGCTCATCGGTAAGTTAATTGCTCAGGAACATATTTTAGCACATAAGCAATAGAGACATGCAGTTATTTATTAATTTGGCATCATTATCACAGCATATTTATTCTTGTTGTTGAGAGGAAATTGCAAGCATAAATTCCTGTTTAAGATATTTATTGATATGCTGTTTAAGATACCTCTATGTCGTTAATAACAGAGACTCTCAATTATGCAATAAAGTAACAGTGGAACTACCTGCATAACACTGCAAATGTAATCTGGAAATAGATAAACATTGTGAGGGGTGTTGCTTGTGGTGTTGAACTTTTTTTCAAGCCCTCAACAATGCAACAATGTATTTAACCAGCCAAACTTCTAAAACTTGTGCAAACTTCTAAAATTGCCTAATCTAGTTTCATATGCAGTGTTTTAAAAAGCACTAGGGGCTAGATGGGTTAGTGCCTAATCACTGATAGGCAGGTTAGGCTGTTATCGGACAGGGTGGTGCCCAGGTGATTGATTTTTGTTAAGTCGATGTAGATTATTTCTCCATGTGGAATACACTAAGCATTGGCTTGGGCATTTCTAATAAAAATAAAAATAAAAATAAAAACATTGAATGAGTAGTCATCTCTATGTAGTCTTCTCTGTTACTACCTTACTTCACATGCATCTTGCAGCTTACCAACCATAAATCATTTCCATCACCCATAAACTATTGGCATTTCCCCCCTAAAATTGACAATTTCCCCTCCCATTTTACTCTCCCTATCAAATTGCACCCATCCTTTGGTGAGTTGAACTTGACCTCCTTGCTGCTAAACTTATTTGGTTCAACTCAGAACTTATTTGGTTCAACTCACCGTTCTCTTTGGCTCTCACATTCCATGCGACTTGATTGGTTGCTGATGCTCCGAGTGTAGAGAATGCAATTGGGGGAAACACCACACCCAATCAGGGGGGTGACCTCTCATATATATAGCCAATATGGCTTGTGTTACAAGGAAACAATCCTAGTCAATCCTAATACATGGCAAGCCTATCAGCTATACATTTCCCTAATACCGAGGAGCCTGGTCTGTGTAGAGGAGAGAAATTTCTCATATAGCTCTAAAGGCTGGTGGTGACCAGCAGCGATAGCTGATGTGTTTGATTTATTTCTAACTTGAAAAACTGAAACACCTTGCTTAGTCAGCATGTCTGATTGTCTGCTAATTAGGATGGCGCACCAGCAGTAAGACCAAGTGGTAGTGTGTGTGTGTGTGTGTTTGTGTGTGTTGGGAGGTGGGGGGTATTTATACTGGGATTTTATCAGCAGATTAGATGTTTGTGAATTTCTCCTCCCATTAATATTATAGTGTTCGCTGGAAATGCCAAATTACATTCTATTTGTTGTATAAAAATTGCTAGAAATATTTTCTAGCAGAAAAGCTTATGTTGTAAGTTTTTTCCAAGCAGGATTCTCCTGAAGTGCACGCCAACGCAGCGGAAATTCTATGTGCAGTGACGCGATGTGCACCTCCATCTCTTGCTGCAAAGATATGTAGTCCAAGGTAATCCAACTTTATTCCGTGGCTGCATGTTAATCCTTATTCAGTTATTTTGGGTTTTTCTTTTTGCAAAGTAACAGGTTATTTATGTTGAGTTATTTACTGAAAGGGAGGACGCTCCATGAGTTGTAAAAATCTAAAGTTCAGTCTTAACTAAGAAGCGTCACCGTTTATTTATAATTCCTGCTTCTCATCACTTTTTTTTTCCTTGTTATGTTCCATGAAATTTCAGTTTTGTTGGGAGGTTGTTCCATCATGCTCTTGAAGAATCAAGACCCAAATCTGTTCTGGTTCATTCATTGTCTGTGTGCATATCTTTGCTGGATCCAAAAAGACTAGCATCAGCTTCCTATCAAGCATTCAGAAGCAACTTAAGTCATGGGGCGTTGGTCACTGCCAGTCCAGAGACAGTTGATGGTATGCTTGAGAGTCTAGGTGAGTGTTGAATATTCCATCCATATTTATTTGGTGCAGAAAATCTCTGTTCATCATTTCTAGGCCTTAAAATCACATGCTAGAAATCTTTTCATATTTTATGCTTTCAATGATTTTATTTGTACGTCTGACATAATTTTTTAGGCAACTTGCTGAAGTTATTGGACACTTCTGCTGCTGAAAACGTATTGCCAACAACTTATGGATGTTTGCGCCCACCCCTTGGAAAACATCGTCTGAAGGTACTTGATGATGATTCTTTTACAACTGAGCATGGACTTCAGTGATTAATTTTTGTTGCCTGAGCTCTTCATTTCTCATGCAGATGGATTTATGTATTACATATTTTTAGTTATCATAGAGCTATCTGCGCTTAGTCATCATTAGCCCTGTTCAAGGGTTGGGTCCAAACCGGATCAACCTGCAAACCATTCCATTCCAGACCAGACCAGACCAGTGAAACTTGTTTTGAATGCATTTGCTGGTTCCTGGGTTAAAATTGCATCCTTGGAAAAGCGGGGTTGGGTCTCGGGGCTTTAGAACCAATCAAGAAATAAGCAATTATGTGCTAGAACCAATCTGTCTTCAACCTTTCGACCGCCACACTAAAACGAGAAATAGGACACTTTGTGTGCTAGACAGTAAAAATGTTTCAATTAATAAGCAATTATTCTTGAAAGGAAACAGCATCACAACAATTTTATCCAACTTACTAAGCCATTCGCCCTAACCACACTGCCATCTGATTCATCCCTTTTCCCTTCCACATTTGCATACATGTTTTGAGTCCTGAACTCCAGATGGCATCGAGTACAGTCTCTTACCCTTCATGATATTTATTGGTTTCCATTTTACTAAATCTGTTGTCTCTTGGCCTGTTTTCCTGCTCATTGTGGTTCTAAGCTGGATTTATCTTGTATCTTTCAGATTGTAGAGTTCATCTCTGTGCTGCTTACAATTGGTAGTGAAACTGCTGAAAAAGAGCTAATAAGGCAATCAGCAATAAAGCGGTCGATTGATCTGTTCTTTGAGTAAGTGTAGGGCATTATTTTTTGTAAAGCTGTTCTGTTTCTCTGGTCAAAATCCCTTATTTATAATTGTTGGAACACAGGTACCCATATAATAACTTTTTGCACCATCATGTTGAGAATACAATTGTTTCTTGCCTGGAGGGTAAAAGAACTGAACTTGTTGAGCATGTTCTTAATGAGTGTGACACTGTTGGTAAAATTCTTGTGGCGGAAAAACTTTCTTCTTTGTCGGCTGAGTCTAATGGGGTAAGTTATAGGGTGTAAATTCTTTACTTCATTCTAGAGGTAGAATTCCTTTTTTCATATTTCTTTATGACTTCTATGCTCAGCCTACCATACCCTCTGAAGACAAAGCTCCTCCAAGAATTGGGAATGTTGGTCACATGACTAGAATAGCCAATAAGCTTATTCAGTTGGGAAATAGTAACAGCACAATTCAGGCACACTTACAGGTTATTTTTCCTTTGTCATCTAGCAATATTTGGTTTAAAGGTATTAGTGAGGTTTTCTGCTGACCCTTATGTGTTGAACATTTCTCTCTTTTGAAAAGGAAAATACCGAGTGGGTTGAATGGCAAGCAAATGTGCTGGTCAAGCGCAATGAAGTGGAGAATGTCTATCATTGGGCTTGTGGGTATGTTCCCTTTTCTTATCTTTTCTTATCTATGTATTATTGATTGCTTTCATTTTATCTAAACATTGCTGCCATCTTTGTTGAGGCAGGCGCCCGACATCATTACATGATCGCGGTAGGGATAGTGATGACGATGACTTCCGAGACAGGGATTATGATGTGGCAGCTCTTGCTAATAACTTGAGTCAGGCATTTCGTTATGGGATATACAGCAACGATGACATTGAAGAGGTGTGTGAATGTGCTAAGATTTTGAAATTAGTAGTGTTTCACTGTCAACATATTTTATTTCCTATGTATTGTCACCTGCCGGGGAAAAGATCAGTTCCCTTTGCATCTTGTATTTCTCTACTACTTTAGCATGACAAGTCGGCTCTATGATGATGCTAATAATTTTCATGCTTGCTTTTGTAATTTCTTGTACATGTAAATACTCTAGGGTACTGTTACATATTGATGCTACATGTTCTTTTTTGAGCTTTTTTGAAAAAAAGAACTTGTTGGTTTTGTGAATGCAGGCACAAGGATCACTTGAACGAGATGATGAGGTAATACTTAAGGGTGGACTATATATCATTATGGTTTTCCTTCTCATTTTGGTTGGTTGTAACATGCACTGTGATAGATGCTCACTGCAGTTTCCTGAACATAAAAGTAAATGTAACTAACTTTATGTAGAGAGAAGAGAAATAATAAATTGGCATTTCTTTTTGTGGAAATTTTAACATTTTGTATAGTTAGCTAGTACAATGTTATAAATTTGAATTGTATGTTTTTCCATTGTTCTTTCAGGATGTCTATTTTGATGATGAATCAGCAGAGGTGGTAATATCTTCTCTGCGTCTCGGAGATGACCAGGACGGGTAATTTGCTGTCTTGAAATGTTTCATCAACCTTCCTTTGTTGTTATGTACTGGCTGATAGATTATGTATCCATGTCTTTATAAAGCAGCTCCCTCTTTACAAATTCAAACTGGTTCACATTTGATGGAGAGAGGGGCATCAATGACCGTTTATCCGGTTCTGATCCTTCATCCTCACCCAATTCTGAGGAGACTTCCCTGGAGACCGAGGAAGCTGATGATGGTAAAGTCATTGGCACTGAGGATGAAATGGAAACTGTGCCCCTTGGAAATGGCAGTACCGAGGAGGCAAAGGATGTAGCAGAATGTACCGAGCAGCCAAATTGTAGTACAGTGGATGAGCCATTGCTAAATACAGAAGGTATGGAAGAGCATTCAGATGTTTCAAATGGTGATACTGAAGTAGGTACAGATGAGGTTGCCTCTGCAGCAGCAGAATCTTCAGCGCCGTCAGTTGAGGTAGTGGCAGAGGAAACAGTAGATGAACCGTCAGTTGCAGAGAGAACAGTAGATGAACCTGCAGTCTCATCTGATTTGGGTGATTCTGTCTCTGAAGCTTCACCTGGTGTTAATGGCAGTGAGCCTGCCGACTCTGAAGTATCTTCTGAACAAGTTGGCCATGACACTGTTGTACAGCAACCAGTAAAGGAAGTTGCTGGTGAGGATGTGGATGAAACAAAAACTGATGCAGTCAAAGGAAGCGACTGAAGCAGCAACATCTCAGATTGAGCTGATCAAAGCAATTACTTGTGAACTGAGCCTGTGTAGACTCAGCAGTCGGCATTGATCTTGCTTCATGTGTGCTCAGTAGCCACGGGATAGTCTGAAGCAAACTGCTGTACAATAAGCAAGTGTCTTGTTCTGCCATCCACGGTGGCATATCACTGTACAAATGAGCACCATTGACTGATGCAGGCTCATCGCCTTGTCTGAAACTGGTCGTTTTCTTTGAAGTTTACCTCCAGTTCATGTGCTCTGTTCTGGTGGCAGTGTCTGTGAAACGGTATATGATACCTGAAAGAACATTCTTTGGGTGGCAACTGGTTTTGGCTACGTAGTCTTCTGTTTCTTTAGGTTAACTTTGGAACTGTAATATGATATGTGATATTATTTTTAGTCTAGCTATTGTTGTAAGTTTATTCAGACTCCTACATGTGTCAGTTCACCTTGAAGATGTTATTTTTGACAAAGACACCTGGCTCCTTGTATTCGATTATTAATGATTCGTCTTGGTCAACGCAGTCGTTACATTTCAACATTGTAAGATTCATATTCCATTCCTAATTGTCCCTCTCTTCAAGTTTTCTTATAATATTTGTCTAAATCATTTAACTTTGGCAACAATACCTACATTGTCAAGTATCAAGTATGTATGTTTTTTCGAGCTTACATGTAGTGTTGTACTTTTTTATATAACAATAACACATTTCTTTACTGGAGCAAACTAAAACATTACTCCTAGCTGATGACCGGGCCTAGAGCATACTTCCAATAGCTTGAGAGAGAAAAGAACAGCAAGACCAACAATTCTCTCAGTACTGAGAATAGAACTTTTGGGACCGGTGCTTTTTAACCGGTTCGGATCGATACGCCTCAATCATCCTTGGCCAAGCTCAAGTCCAGCTGCCGCTTCCCGAAGTCCGTGTAGAAGCGTTGCTCGTCCATCTCGCCGCACCGCCGGTGCAGCCTCTCCATGGGGTCCTCGTCCTCCCGCGGGGGAGATCCGTGGAAGAGCGCCGCGGCGTCGATGAACCCGCCGGCGGGCGGGTCCTCCACCTCGACGCGCCGCGCGGCCTGGAGCTCCGAGAGGTTCCGCAGGACCACGTTCCTGGTGCGCACCATGTAGGAATGCGAGTTGTCGTTCTTGCGATCCTTGTCCACCGGGTAATGCAGCTTGTAGCCCTGGCTCCTGTAGTACAAGTCGTAGCAGTGCACCGGTATGTCGTCGGGGATCTCCTTGCCGATGGCGACCGCCGTCTGCGCGTACGCGTCGACAGGATTAAACTAGCCCTATAATTAACAGAAGTGAATAATAATTTGCTATATTTATACTATGTACTACGTACCTCGTAGCACCAGCAGGCGGCGACGTGGTTGATGGTGTACCCGCCGCCGCCGAGGAGGAGCAGCGGCGTGTTGAAGCTCCGCATGAAGCGGACGCACTGGGCGTGGCCGGCGACGGACAGGTTCAGGCGGCCGAGCCTGTCGCCGGCGAGCGAGTCGCCGCCGCACTGCATCACGATGGCCCCCGGCTGGAACACCTCCATGACCTTCTGCATGACCGGCCGGAACAGCCGGTGGTACCCCTCGTCGCCCATGCCCTGCTTCAGCGGCACGTTCACGGCGCGGTAGCGGCCGTCCCCTTCGCCGACGTGGTCGACGGAGCCCCTGCCATGCGGGAAGAACCCCTCCCTGGTGTCCTGATGGAACGACACCGTCATCACCTGGCCGCAGCCGGCGAAGGCGGTCTCGACGCCGTCGCCGTGGTGCACGTCGATGTCCACGTACAGCACGCGCCGGTGGTGCCGGCGGAGCTCCAGGATGGCGAGCACGGCGTCGTTCACGTAACAGAAGCCGCTGGTCCTGCCCCGGCACGCGTGGTGCATGCCGCCGGACCAGTTGATGGCGATGTCGGCG
>OAMR01000067.1:3046690-3080630 GCA_900205405.1 Echinochloa crus-galli
GGGGGGGGGGGGGGGGGGGTTGTCGACGGAGTGGTCCTCTCTGGAGACCACGCTGACGTTGAAGCCCTGGGCCCTGTGCGCGACCTCGCCGCCGGCGTCGAAGCTCTACCGCGTGACGTCCCGCAGGAGCTCGACGTAGCCGTCGTGGTGGAAGCCGGCGATCTCGGCGTCGGTGGCGGGGCTCGTGCTGAGGCGGGTCATGTCTCCGAGAATGCCGTAGGAGCGGATGAGCGCGTGCGCCATGTCGACGCGGCGGGGCACCATGACGTGCTCCTCGCCGAAGTCGACGTTGGCGATGCCACGGTCGTAATAGTAGCACACACGCCTCTTCCGGCCGTCGGGGCACGACGGCGACGGCAGCGAGTTGCCGCTGGTGTCCATCGTCAACGACCAACTAACTGATCAAGCGCGAGGGATGTTGCGTGCACAGTACCAGGAACAGGCGTGTCGTACGCGTGCTACTATGTGCCGATGCATATATGTAGACGCGCGGACATGGTGTCCTAGTCGGACTTGGACTACAGCGACAACTAACCCCCATAGCTTCGGAATCGACACGGGTTCTCAATCCGGATCGCAGAAGGCCTTCTGTCCTTGTTAAGCTAACTACGAGATGGTGCTAAAAAAAAAAGCTAACTACGAGATGACACACGTTCTAACACAACTTCACCACCTGGTGACGACAGCTTTACTGAAGCTCTGCTCTGTACAGACTACACACCCACCCCCAATTCAAAAAACAAGCGCGTCCTGCCATATTTGTTTATAAGCATGGCCAAAGCTTAATTTACACCATAAAAAGGCTATATCTCTATAACCAGCAGCGTCTTCATCGCATACTTGTGCTCACATTTATCCTTCCCTTTTCCCCAACCAAGACCAAGTAATAGAGTTAGAAAAAAAATCGTTAGGCATGCAGCATGTCAACCTGTAATGCTCCCTGAGGTCATCAGTTTTTTTTTTGACAAATTACAATAGCTCGTGGTGGTGAGTTTATTGCTAGGAGCTACAGGAAGCTGATGGAGACTACTATTCGTGGCCATTACTAGTTTCATATCAAAACAAAATTGAGCGGTTCATTTAAACAGAAAATAAGAAGGCAAATCTTCTTACCAGAGTTTTGTCAAAATTCAACAATCAACAATAATGGGCTTGTTTGGGTAATCACCTCAAAAATGTCGACCAGATGACCTCAGCTCCACATTGATCTTGCCCTGGTGACCCATTCGTTGTGGTCTTGTGGATCATGCTCTCTGATTCAGAATTTAGGTCAGAGGTTCACACCAAAAGATGAATTCCTGTAATCCTGTCTAACACAACAGATTTTTATAGAAAATTATAAACAAATCCATATGGCTCCATTGCTAGTTGGTGACTCATAGTATCCCTAACGATTTTTAGAATTATACAAGAGATATCAACAGTCATGATTAACATCATTTGATACCTGTTAAGATAGCATACTGTGTACTGGCATATCTTATAATTTAAAATCTCAGAAAATAAAACCATGTGCTTTAGTATCTCGACAAACATACCTAAAGCCTACGTTTGGATGTAGACATTCAGCGTTGGAATTGAGAATTGGCATTGAAACCCCTCAATGCTGACTGTTTGGATGTCCTAGAATTCGGAATTGGAAATCGCATTCAATACCGAGCGGCATTCAACACGCGCTCCACCCCTTGCCCCCGATACCGAGGTCATCCCCTCCGTATTCGCTGGAATCCATCCCGTCATTGTGCCTCTCTCTCCTCCGCCGCGCCGCCGCTGCCTCCGCCGCGCCGCCGCTGCCTCCGCCGCGCCGCCGCTGCCTCCGCCGCGCCGCCGCTGCCTCCGCCGCGCCGCCGCTGCCTCCGCCGCGCCGCCGCTGCCTCCCCTGCGCCGTCGCTGCCTCCCCCGCGCCGCTCCCTCCGTCGCGCCGCCGCTGCCTCACTCCGCGGTGAGATGCGCCGCCCCTCCGCCCGTGAGCCGCCGCTCGCCCTCCCTACCTCACTCCGCGGTGATGTGCGCTGCTCCCTTCTCCGCCCCGCCTCTCCTCCATGCCATCCCTCTGTACTCCGCGCCGTCTGGAGAGAAGGGATGACGATGGTCAATTTCCAATATCACGGTATACACGTCCAAACACAGATTTGGCATTTGCCCTCACTTGAATTCTATCTGGCAATTCTATTCACGTCCAAAGAATAGCTTTGGTATTGAACCAATATCAATATCTAGGCTGATTTGGTATTGGACTCAATTCAATGCTAAGGCCTTCAATATCGACATCCAAACGGAGCCTTAACGAAACTACGGTGCAGCAGGAAATAGTGAGCACTCCTGACTGATCATCTCAATTCATCGTCAGAGGCAATTGCATCACTAATCACACCAATCTTGACATGTTGTGCAATTTCATGTGAACAAACAGTTTCAAAAGGAAAGGAAAAAAGGAGAATGTCTCATGATAAAAGATATTGGCAGTCTTTTTCTGGACCTTCTTGTGTGCTGTTCATGTCTGCAGAACACTTAGGACAGACAAGCAACAGGTCAATTGAGTTATCTGTACTACATTCGGTATTTGAATTTTAATTGAAAAGCAAATTATCAAGAGTGATAGGAGTAAAAAAAAACAAGGAACCAAAACTTTTCTGCATCAATAGTATTACTCCATGACAATGCAATGATTTAAGTATGATTAAACCTACAGATTAATTTTACATTATTGATAATGCAGGGTAAGCATGCCCTCTATTAGGATGTGCAATACTTGAAGCTTCACTGCACATTTTCATGATTCTTGGGCAAGATTTCTTTGGAAGAACTAGCTTAAACTTCACCTGATCCAGAGCCATATGTACCGCACAACAGCTACAACTCGAATATGAAACAGCCATAACCCAGAGCACTCGAATAAGAAGCACAAGACCCCAACCCAGAGCTGCAATTTACAGGCACTAAATTTGTAGCTTGAACAAAAGAACAGTCAAATTTTTAAAGTGCCAAACAAAAATATGGCAATCTGGATGCACTCTGAATCCAGTACAGTTGATGTAAAATCTACCAATGTTTTTGTTGCCACTGGCATTTCCAGCTGTGTTCTAACGTCTAAGTAGCACCATCAAGCAGTGGTACCATAGATGTCAAAATTTGCTTCACAACACCACTAGAGCAAAGGCCCAACAACATACACATGTAAGCTTATCAAACAACGAAGTATTCACAATACAAATGATTTCCAAAATTCCAAATATATCAGTAACCTTCACAAAGCAGTATTACTCATGTCCAGAGAACTATGAACTATTCATATTCCATACAGATATTTTAGGACCCAAGTATGTTATGGACCTACAAATACAGAAGATGTACTACAAAATTTTTCACATGTCAAAGCTCTGAAGAAATCTCACAATATCCAATAATGCAACTAGTAAGCACATCACTTCTGTGCCAGAACTGCAATTAGTTTCAACACATAAAGCAAGCACAGCAAAATCAGAGTGAGAACACCATTGCACAGAGGAACAAAGTTAATAGAACAGGCATCGTTGCTATTCCAGATCCATTATGGAGGGAATCACCAAAACAATCACCCAACTACATACTACAATCCATTTTCATTTCATTCAACACTGCTTACAGCTACCAGATAAATTAAACTGGGGGAGCCAGGACCAGCACCACCACCCAACCTATCTAGTACTAGCACTACCAGACAAGACAACCAATCTATCTAAGATGAGGTGAACTTGGTGACGGCCTTGGTGCCCTCGGAGACGGCGTGCTTGGCGAGCTCCCCTGGGAGGACGAGGCGCACCGAGGTCTGGATCTCGCGGGATGTGATGGTGGGCTTCTTGTTGTAGCGGGCGAGCTTGGCGGCCTCGCCGGCGAGCTTCTCGAAGATGTCGTTGATGAAGGAGTTCATGATGGACATGGCCTTGGAGGAGATGCCGATGTCCGGGTGCACCTGCTTCAGCACCTTGAAGATGTAGATCTTGTAGGTCTCGACGCTCTTCTTGGCCTTCTTCTTGCCCTTCTTGCCCTCGCCGTCCTTGCCGGCGCTGGACTTGCCCGCGGGGAGGCGCTTCTCCGCCTTGGGCTTCTTCCCCGCCGGGGCCTTCTCGGCCGCGGGCTCCTCCTCCGCGGGCTCCTCCTCCGCGGGCTTCTTCGCCGCCGGCTTCTTCTCCGCCTTGGGTGCCATCGGGGCTGCTGCGGCTGCTCTGGTGGGTGTGGCTCGCGGCGCGTCGGGGTTTGGGGAATTTGGGATGTTTCGATTCGATTGCAATGCGAGGTGAGGGGAAGAAGAGAGGGTGCGATATATAAGCCAGGAGTGCCGGGCTCGGATTGGTGGAAGGGTAGGAGGCGCGGATCGGTGACGTGGACGGGTATGAGGCGTTGGTGCCGCTGCTTGTGGGACGGCTGCGATGGGTTTCGACGCGGATCGCTGACGTGGCCACAGTGTGGGGCGGCCAAAGATTTCCTACTGCGATCTGATATGGGCCGCGAGGCAGCCCGGCCCAAGATGTCAAATACAAGGAAATTTGGTTGCCGGACACTGCAATTTAACTAGGCCAATATCATGTCAAAAAAAAAAAATAGGCCAATATGCTGCTAGACATTATAACTCTTAAAATGACATTTCTCACTCAAATAGGTAATAAAACATAGTATATAGACAAGAATACCCTTTCCCCTTCAAAGGTGTTCCACATCATAATACATGAATATTTCGAAGACATTTCAGCAGCATTTTAGTATATTTCATAGTAGAAGAACATGATAGATTTAACAGAAAGTAGCAGGTCCAGCAAACAGAATAAGATGTTTCAGCTACACTAGGCTATCAAGTACATGATAGTACCACATTACACATTAAACACTATTACATGAATATGAAACTATATATGGCCTATCTTTTTTTGGATCTCACAACTTTCATTCTTTTTGGTTTCCCTTGTCATTGACTCGAACTGGAGATAGAGCAAGACATTCAACTACTTAGAGGTATAAGCATGTAAAGTTACTATTTAAACAAGTAAGACAATAGATTAGAAAATTGTAGTACCTTTTTGTGGTTGGGCTTGATGTAGGAACACAGTAATCATTCTTGGTGGTGCAGCAACATTGGATGGCACTACTGTTACATTCTTTATGGTAATGTTTCTCTTTGGTTTTGGAGGAGCATGTGGTGGTGCATCGAGTTATAAACGTACTCATTACATGTTTTTGCCACTTGTCCAAGTTGCATGCATCTTGTGGTTCTCTTTCAAGAGCCTCCTTCTGCAGCTGATTTGTACCTTCTGTCCATCATAGTAATATTTCGAAAGAATCCTCATGATTCAGGCCAACATACTCTACATCATCATCTACCCAAGTCACTTCAACATTGTTCTTAACAGGAGGCTCTAAAACAGATGATGCAATTCAACAAAACTGGTATGCAATAATCTAGTTTGATGGGGCGTCAGTGCTTCCCTGCAACACACAAGGCATGCTCTACTACCGGCCAATTTCGTGCATGGGATTAAAATTATCCAATTTCATAACACACATTTGTAAAGAGAACCTTCTTATCTCCCAAAACATGTAAATTACATGAATCATCGTTTTGTCAGAATTAATATCTTCACAGTTACGACTAATTGTGTCCCAATAAGTGACATGCAACTTGTGTTTAGGGCCTAGCTTAATTTATGTACCGATACATCTAGCAAATCTTTCCAATTTGTGCTATCTCTATCTAAATTTCTTGGAATGTTACAACCATCACAATATACACGAGTGTCATCACATCATAAGCCCTACATGCACAGCAAAGCCTGTAGGACAAAGTGAGACCCATCCTACACAAATATTGACACAAATGGGTGCAGAATCAAAACACGTACAATACATTTTATTTCACACAAATGAACCCAAAGTTAGCACTAACCCTAGATGAAATTGGGAGAAGACTTACCCATTGGAAAACCATGAAAGCTCAGCCTGCTCCCGCGAGAAGATCTCGGTGAGGAATTGTGGGGTCTCCATCTTGCACCAATCACCGTTGAAAGGGAGCGTGACACATTGTGCCTCCGTTGGCGGCGAAACGCGCAGGGAGGGCCTTCCTCCCCGTGTCGCCATGTGCCAAACGTGGTAGTGAGCCAAGGGTGGGGGAGCTTGTCCGGAGGGGCGACGGCGGCACCACGACACGTCGGGGCGGGCACTGCACTGGCAGAGAAGGCGTCGGGATGGCTGTGAGGGATCACCGCCGCGAGGGAGAGGAAGAAATAGAGTTGGGAGGAAATGAATGGCCGTCTGGTTGTGTTAGGTGAAAGGGCATTAGGGGCAAAAATGTCTTTTCACATGCCTCCAGAATTTAATTGAATAAAATATATATAATAGTGTCCAGCAACATATTGACATACTTGAAGAGTGTGTTTTAGCAAAGCCATTCTTTTTTCACAAAATTTAAATAGAAATCCCTCTCAATTTAGCATTATCAAGAGAGCCCCTAGATTTGGGAACAGAGATGATGTCGGATGAACAGAAAAGGAAAGAAGAAAAGAAGTAACAAATCAAGACAAGAAAGTAACAAATCGAGATATCTTCCCTGTGCACTCTTCTCCTTGGGTGAGGATCTCGTCTTCGCCACCAACGACAATAACTCCGGTGAACTTCGATTCGGGTTAGGGTTTAGGGTTAGAGTTGGGGCCTGCAAGAGCTAGATGGATGGCTGGAGGGAGGTTGGATGACTGGCAGTGGTGGTGGGCGCTGGGTGGGACGGCGAGGCAGCGGTGACGCCGCCCACTGCGGTGGTGGTGGATGGCAGTTCGGCCAAGTCCGGTAGGGGGGCATGGCCGTAGTTGTGAGTGGCGGTGGCGGTCATGTGGGTGGTGGGTCTGGCGGTGATGGCGCCACCAGAGCCTAGAGTGGCAGCGGGAGAGCTAGATCTGAAAATAGTGAAGGCATGGGAGGAGTTGGCGCGGGGCAACGGTAAGAGGTAGGCAGAGCGGCGCAGCGCAGTGGTGAGGTTGCTGCCAGCCGTAGGTGGCAATGGAGTCCAGTGGCGGGCTATCGGTGGGGTGGGGGCTGAGTAGATGCGCCTGTGTCGGGATGAAGACGAGATGCACGAGGAGGAAAAAAGAAGATAAGGTGGAGGTGGGGCCCGCAAGAAATATTTGTGGACAGGGTTCTCTCACGATGCCGTTAAATGGATGAGGTTTGTAGTGGCCCGTGGCAAAGCCATGGCTGAGTAGTGTGCAATAGCTAATTTCCCCATATAAAATGTAGGAACAGCCCCCATGTTCGAACAACTGGAACCGAGCGGGCTCGCCTAGCAACTGGACGGGATTCATGGATGAAATCCGGCATGCTCCAGAGGAAAACACAGTGGGAGCTTCATCTGAAGTTGGAGAAAACAAATTGCCCTGTGGGTGAGCATGGCGGCGATGACGAGATGGAGTTCCCGGTGATGGGGAGGTAGAGTATTCTGGCGACCATGAGGTGATGATATTTGGCTAGAGCACCAATCTGACATCGAGGAGAAGCATGGTTGTGACACCAGCGATGACTCAGTCGATGAAGAAGCCACGGATGAGGACTCCGCTGACAAAGACGCCTCCAATGTGGAGGAGTGGGATGAGGACGTCGGGCGGTTCCTTTCCTCTTTCTTCCCTGAGGGCATTCCTTTCCTAAACATAGAGCCAAACAGTCTTGCCTGGAACTCTATCCCCCCGATTCCTTCCCTTCTTGAAGAAAACGATACCGAGAACACCATCCAGGCAATAGCACTTGAAAAAAATGAAAAATACCATCTGCGTCAGAAAATATTCTATTGCTATTCGGGAGAGCACAGGCTTCGAAAGCTTACTGCCCGGCCATGCTACTCTGTTTTGGTTGAAGTACCTTCTGACACTGCTGCTTCCTGCCATATATCGACCAGTACTACCCTTTTACCTCTGCACCATGTTGGGCTGAAAGGGAAGTATTCCGTTCAAATTTTGTAATGGAAGCTAAATATTGCCCGCAATATAGTTTTCATGTGACACATGTTACCCAATGCCTTGTTTCTTGAAGCCCACAGGATACCCATGTTAGCATTTTTAGCGATATGCGACATGAAACGACTATGGTGGCACTATGTGGATGAGGCCGACAACTATGCCTAATAGAGTTCAAGAGGGCACAATAGTAGAGTTGATATCAGCTCAATATGCTTAGGGCACATCAAATTTGCTAGGGGTGAAGCCAAGAAATATTGTCATCGATGTTAATGCAAAGTACTGGCCCATACCCAATGAAAATTAAACAACGACATTCTGTTATGTTATAAGGTCTTACAATAGTGATTACCGTTTATATCCATCTTGTGAAAGAGAATAATAACATAATAATTTGGAATTGACATCATAAATCCTTGTTTCAAAAGGCACATGATAGAATGATTCATAAATTCATCATCAATTTGGTTACATCGTACTGTCTTCACCATTTTCATCCCCAAAACGCACCTCTCCACTTATGCGGTAGCAATAGAAAGAACTAATACTAGATTCACTGTGTGAGAGACCAAAGGAAAACATATATGTTCTTTTTACTCACCATCATCAACCTACCAAGCTCGAAAATACTATTCATATTGGCAAATCTTGCATCAGTTCTAACATTATCAATGTAAATATGAAGCAGAGGCATTCAACTTCCTAAGTTTAATATGTAAAAGTATTTAAAAGCTAAAGAGTACAATGTTTTTATTAAAAAGATGTTCTTTAAACATAATAAAGTATACTATAAATTACATTTTTCTTGTTGGCTTAAAATATATACTATATAAATTTAGATTTATTATAATATTGTAACACCTAGGAAACGAATACATAAAATAAAACTCACACAAAAATAACCTTTTGGCACTATAAGTGAATCAAAAATAAAAAATATAGCAAGGTGCTAAGATAAATGCAATATACAAATGATATAAGATCCACCAATAAACCAAACTGAGAAGAAAAAAAACCAATACCGCAAACTTACAAAGCACAACACGTCGAAACATACACCTAGCAACAAAAAACGTCACCCCATAGATGTGCTCACTTGCTTTGCCATCTTAGTCCTCTTAGGCTTATGGTGTGTAATTGTGTGATACAATCTTCTCCTCAACTTACAAGCTAGAGGTATATTTTTTTACCAAAAGAACTAAAGCTCCATGGTAAATGCCGTGTTATGTAATTTTTTTGTAACAAAGACCCTTTTAGATAGCTTAATTGATCATCCAAAATCCAAAATTTATAAAAGGTAATATTTTAGATAACATTATTAGAAATGTGTAATTGCTATATGTAAAATGACTATTAAAAAGGTGAGGAGTATGATATTTTTTATAAAATATAAATCCACAAGAGAATACAATATGGATTACATTTCTTCTTGACTTAAAATATATGCTAAATAAATTAAAATCTATTGTAACATTGTAACCCCTAGGTAATAAAATACAAAAACTTACAATAAACTTGGCAATGCAAATAACCTTTTGGCATTGTTAGTGAATCAAAATAAAACTATAGCACGATGCTTCTCTTTATTAAGACAAGGCATTATAAATGATATAAGATCCACAAAAAACCAAAGCCATAAAGAAACACTAACACCATGCACAAAGCACAACACGTTTAACTTGCTTTATACAAAGCGTCACCCCTAGAGTGCTTGCTTGCCGTGCCATGTCACTTCTCTTTGGCTTCTAATGCCGTGTAGTTGTGTGATGCCCATCTTCTCCTAAAACTACAAGCCAGGCTAAAATTAAAAAAAAACTATATTTTCCAAAAAATAAGTAAAAGCTCGATGATGGATGCTAAGTTATGTATATATATTTTTTGTAAGAAAGACCCTATTATATAGCTAGCTTAACTATAACTATAAGAAAATTACGAAAAGGAGAAGGAAGTAAATTATGAGTAAGTTTTCATCTTCTTTTCCATTTAATGGTTGACGCTAAAATTTGCAAAGCAAATCAGAATATTCTCTTTCATAAAATGCTTCTATTCGTTTCAAATACATGTAAAATATAATCATACGGGTATAAAGATATTTCCCATCCACCCCGCTGATCCTACTGAAGAGATGACTGAGGCAAAGTTTCAAGACATGCAGATCTAAATAACAAAAAATCCCTCGATAAATCAAAACAGAAAAACACAAACTACAGCACGCATGACACATCCTGCACAGCAAAACAAAAGCAACGAGGAGGGGGTTTGGAGGGGGCCCAGGGGGGCACTTTTTATCATTTCACCATCACCGATTCACCGTCATTCCTTAGCTTGCTTGCCTTGTCATCTCACCTCTTATTTGTGATGTTGTGCAGCTGTTTGGCACATCTCCTCGCAAAATTACACGGGAAAACAGATTAAAAGGCATTTGCGCTCTCCAGCTCAAAAAATCTGAATTTGGAAGAAAGCCCTGTATAAATATCACGGAGATAATTTTACTCCCCACCCCTGACCTAAAAGGCTAAAACCCTCCCCTCACCTTATCTCCTCATCGCCTCCCTCCCCACCCCCCTTCTCCTCGAATCCTACTGCCGCTGTTTCCCTTGCTTCCTTGCGTGCTGGCGGAGCAAGAGGCGGCCATGGCCACCACCACTGCTGACGCCGCCGCCCCAGCCGCGCCCGTGGAGGAAGAGGAGAACCCCGCTCCGGCGGCGGCGGGGGCGGCGGCCGAGGAGGAGCCGGCCAAGAAAGTCGAGGCGCCGGTGGCCACCACCACCGACGCCGCCGCCCCAGTCGCGCCGCCCCTGGAGGACGAGAAATCGGCCCCAGAGGCTGTCGAGGAGGAGCCTCGGGAATCTTATTTTGAGGAGAAGAAGGTCGAGGCGGGTCGGGGGGAGAAAGATGGGGACGAGGAGGAGGTGAGATTGGAGAAGAGAGGTGAGGGCTTTGGGGGTTCGGAGGCGGAGAACGGCGAGGCAGAGGATACCGGAGGGGGTGGCGACGGCGGGGAGGTGGGAGAGAAGGAGGAGGATGGCGAAGCTGTGGCGGCGCCTGTTCCAGCCGTGGAGTCCAAGCCGGAGACCAGCGAGTTGGGGAAGGACGATGCTTCTTTGCCTTCCCCTGACGAGCCGGAAGGTGGTGAGGAGAGGAGTGAATTGCCGGAGGAGCAGCAGGAGGAAGAAGGTGCCTCGGTGGAGGCCAAGGTTGTGGATGATGTGGAATCGGCAGTGGCCGAGGAGGGTAAGCCAGAACCAGAAGTTGAGAAGGGTGAGGAGGTAGATTCTGGGAATAGAGACGGCGCCGAATTTGGTGATGAGAAGGAGGTTGAGGTCTCTGCTGGGAGCATGGAGGTGACCCAACCAGAGGATAAGGTTGCCCCTGTTGCCGAAGCTAATGGTGAATTAGGGGCCGAGAAGGAAGCCAGTGATGACGCCATGGCTCTGGGAGATGGAGATGCCCTGGAAGAGTCATCTAACAAGGATGCTGATCTTGAAGATGAGGCCGTGAAGCCTGAGCCTGCCAGCGAAGCGAGTCCAGTGGTAAGCCAGCAATTTCAATCTGATTTTGTTGCTAATATCGTTGATGCTAGTGGAGATGTAAACACATTTAAATGATGCACCGATCCAGGCTGTGGATGATGGGAGCGTGGAGGTGGCCGAACCAGAGGATAAGGTTGCCCCTGCTGCTAGTGGTGAATTAGGTGATGAGAAGGAAGCCAGTGACGACGTGGTGGCTCTGGGAGGTGAAGAAGCCCTGGAAGAATCAACTAACAAGGATGCTGATGTTGAACATGAGGCTACCAAGCCTGAGTCAGCTAACGAGGCAAGTCCCATGGTAAGTGAGTACTTTCAATCTGATTTTGTTGCTAATAGTGTTAATGCTAGTGGGGACGTAAACAAGTTTAAATGATGCACCAATCCAGGTTCTGGGTGATGTGAGTGTGGAGGAGCCTGCTCCTGCAAGTGCAGAAAGTGTGATTGAGGATAGCACTGAGATTGAGGAGAATGCTGAAGATCAGGCTGCTGCCAGTGAAGGTGTGGAAGATGTTGGTGCCGAGAATCCCAGCGAGGTTGAAAATGTTGCTGCTCCTAGTGCTGATGGCATCTTGGCTCGAGAGTTGGATCCAGAACCAAGCAATGAAAACAATGGTGCTGATTTTACTGAAGGTGCTACTGTGGTTGCTGATCGTAAAGAGGAAGAAGCTGGTGACAGTGGCATAATTGAGGCTGAGGCTGTGGCTGTGGCAGATGATGATGATGCAGTTGGTACTGAGGCTGATGGCGACGATGATGGGGTGAACTCTGACACGAGTCCTGCACGGGTTGCAATATTAGAGAGCTCTGAAGCTGCGAAGCAGATCATGAAGGAGCTTGCGGAAGGATCCTCCGGTGGTAGTGTGTCTGGCTCAAGAGACTTCACTAATAGCATGGATGGGCAGATTATGCTTGATGATTCTGAGGATGATGATGGGGATGATGATGAGGATGAGGATGAGAAGGGATTTGATTCTGCTACCCTGGCAGCCCTTCTGAAAGCGGCGGCTGGTGGATCGTCAGAGGGGAATATCACAGTTGCTTCCCAAGATGGTTCTAGAATATTCACCATGGACCGACCTGCTGGTTTGGGTTCATCAGCCCCTTCTCTGAGGCCTACTGCTCCTCGCCAGCCTGCCCGGTCAAACTTATTCAACCCCTCGGAGCTAGCAGTTACCGCTGATCCTACTGAAGAGATGACTGAGGAAGAGAAGAAGTTACATGACAAGGTTGAGTTGATTCGGGTGAAGTTTCTGCGTCTGGTTTACAGGTTGGGAGCTACTCCTGAAGAAACAGTAGCAGCACAAGTTTTGTACCGTTTGAGCCTTGCTGAGGGTATCCGACATGGAAGGCAGACCAACAGAGCTTTCAGCCTTGATAATGCACGGAGGAAAGCCTTAATTCTTGAAGCAGAGGGAAAAGAGGATCTGAACTTCTCATGCAACATACTTGTTCTAGGGAAGACCGGAGTTGGCAAAAGTGCAACTATCAATTCTATTTTCGGTGAAGAGAAGACCAGAACCGATGCCTTTAGCTCAGCAACCAGCAGCGTGCGGGAAATTGTTGGTGACGTGGATGGCGTCAAGATTAGAATCATTGATACACCAGGCCTTCGACCCAATGTCATGGACCAAGGATCAAACAGAAAGATTCTTTCTGCTGTCAAGAAATATACCAAGAAATGCCCTCCAGATATTGTTCTATATGTGGATCGTCTGGATAGTCTGAGCCGTGATCTCAATGATTTGCCTCTGCTGAAAACAATTACTGCTGTTCTCGGTTCATCCATATGGTTCAATGCCATTGTTGCACTCACACATGCTGCCTCTGCTCCTCCTGAAGGCCTCAATGGTGCTGCCATGACATATGAGGTTTTGATGGCCCAGAGATCACATATCATCCAGCAATCCATCAGGCAGGCCGCAGGAGATATGCGCTTGATGAACCCAGTAGCCCTTGTCGAGAACCACCCTTCTTGCAGGAGAAATCGTGAGGGCCAGAAAGTGCTTCCAAATGGACAAAGCTGGAGGCATCAGTTGCTGCTTTTATGCTACTCCTCAAAGATATTATCTGAAGCCAACTCACTTCTGAAGCTTCAGGACCCTAATCCTGGAAAGCTTTTTGGGTTCCGTTTCCGCTCCCCGCCCCTTCCCTTCTTGCTGTCCTCACTCCTGCAGTCAAGAGCCCACCCCAAACTTTCTGCTGAGCAGGGTGGCAATGAAGGTGATTCTGATATTGAATTGGATGACTATTCTGATGTGGAGCAAGATGATGACGAAGAAGAATATGATCAGCTTCCACCCTTCAAGCCCTTGACAAAAGCTCAGCTTGCGAGGCTCACAAAGGAGCAGAAGAATGCTTACTTTGATGAGTATGACTACAGGGTCAAGCTTCTCCAGAAGAAACAATGGAAGGATGAGATCCGTAGGTTAAAGGAGATGAAGAAGAGGGGAAAATCTGATCTGGATGATTATGGTTATGCTAATATGATTGGTGACAACGATCAGGACCCTCCTCCTGAGAATGTATCAGTTCCTTTACAGATGTGTATAAGAGACAGAGTCTGATACATCAACAGAACAAGACCACCGGAGGATTCTCAGTAACTTTCCTGGGTGACATCGTGGCAACTGGACTGAAGGTCGAGGACCAGCTCTCCCTTGGGAAAAGGCTGTCGCTAGTTGCCAGCACTGGTGCGATGAGAGCCCAAGGGGACACTGCATATGGAGCTAACTTGGAGGCACGCCTGAAAGATAAAGACTACCCAATTGGCCAGTCCCTGTCAACCTTGGGTCTTTCTCTGATGAAGTGGCGCCGGGATCTTGCTCTGGGTGCTAACTTGCAGTCACAATTCTCCATCGGAAGGGGTTCGAAGATGGCGGTTCGACTTGGTCTCAACAACAAGCTGAGTGGGCAGATCACAGTCAGGACAAGCACATCAGAGCAGGTTCAGATTGCACTTCTGGGTCTCGTGCCAGTTGCAGCTTCCATCTACCGGAGCTTCCGGCCCAGTGAACCGTCGTTTGCTTATTAGTCTACTTATTTGATCACCATATCGTTTCTCTTGGCAATTTTCCTTTCCATATGAACCATATTTCCTTCCATTTCAGTTTACTCTTTTAGTCAGCAGATCGTTCCTATCATAATTTTGTCTGAAGAAAGGTTGTGAGATTTATCTTGAACTATAGCTGAATAATGTCAAGGGATCTATATTATCCTTGTGGTTATTAATCTTTTACAGTGTTGCTAAGTCTATTCTGAATACTCTGTGAATAGTTCCGCTTTGCTACTGTGTTTTTTTTGTCATAATCTTTGCTACTAGTGTTTTTTTGTCATAAACTTTGCTACTAGTGTTTTTTCTTTGGTCATAAACTTTGATATCAGTGTTGATGTGGTGATTAGGGTTACTAGCAGGCGAGCCTTGCATCTGGCTGCTAATGTATTTATGATTTTTGTGGTTATCAGTCTGGTATTGTTTTTGAGATGCAGAACTATTGGCACTTATATAGCTGGAGGAGCGCATGTTTCTGCATATGCATCAAATTTAAGACCTGAACTGAACTTATGTTTCTGGACATGTATCAGTAGTTGAAGCGCATGCTTTCGCATCATATTTTAGCTGATGCTAATGGATTAAATTGACTAGCACTTTTCTTTTATATATGGTTTGCAGTTGATCTGTTTATTTATCTTATTAGCATCAGCTAAAATATGATGCCTTGGGTCTTTCTCTGATGAAGTGGCGTCGGGACCTTGCTCTGGGTGCTAACTTGCAGTCACAATTCTCCATCGGAAGGGGCTCGAAGATGGCGGTTCGACTTGGTCTCAACAACAAGCTGAGTGGGCAGATCACAGTCAGGACAAGCACATCAGAGCAGGTTCAGATTGCACTTCTGGGTCTCGTGCCAGTTGCAGCTTCCATCTACCGGAGCTTCCGGCCCAGTGAACCGTCGTTTGCTTATTAGTCTACTTATTTGATCACCATATCGTTTCTCTTGGCAATTTTCCTTTCCATATGAACCATATTTCCTTCCATTTCAGTTTACTCTTTTGTAGTCGGCAGATCGTTCCTATCATAATTTTGTCTGAAGAAAGGTTGTGAGATTTATCTTGAACTATAGCTGAATAATGTCAAGGGATCTATATTATCCTTGTGGTTATTAATCTTTTACAGTGTTGCTAAGTCTATTCTGAATATTCTGTGAATAGTTCCGCTTTGCTACTGTGTTTTTTTTTTGTCATAAACTTTGCTACTAGTCTTTTTTTCTTGTCATAAACTTTGCTACTAGTGTTGATGTGGTGATTAGGGTTACTAGCAGGTGAGCCTTTCATCTGGCTGCTTAATGTATATATGATTTTTGTGGTTATCAGTCTGGTATTGTTTTTGAGATGCAGAACAAATGGCACTTATATTTCTACATATGCATCAAATTTAAGACCTGAACTCATGTTTCTGGACATGTATCAGTAGTTGAAGCGCATGTTTTTGCATCAGATTTTAGCTGATGCTAATGGATTAAATTGACTGGCCCTTTTCTTTTATATATGGTTTGCAGTTGATCTGTTTATCTTATGACAACAATCAAACCTCTGTTTTCTGCCTATATTTGGTCTCCCCTCCATTTATTTGCTAAGCCTACTGAGATTTTAAATATCAATCCAATTATTTTAGCAGAACTAATTAATGAATAGGATGTGGATTTCTGTATTTTGCCCAACAGGAGGAGAAATGAATAGGATGTGTATTTTGTCTAACAGAAGGAAAAAACGAAAAATGCAACAGGGAAGCAGAAACAAAATTGAAAATAGCGGTAAGATTTCGCGGTGTGATTGTTATTTAAATGTAAATCGTCCTTTGGTGCACCAATAATACATGGAGTGGCCACACAAATAAAGCGGTTTTTCTTCGGCAGCTTTGAGTTGGAAATGATGGAATTAGCAAGCCAGCAGGACCATTCAAACTGAAGGAAATGGAGCTGCATCTGCAACGACGTACGTGTAACGGAGACGTGTCTGTAGGTGTAGCAGCCTAGCAGTTGCGCCATCCGAAGCCTCTGTTTCTGTCACTATTGAACCATGTAACAAGATAGGTATAGAAAAATGCAACTTCGTGTTGGAACTTTGCAGGGGGGATGTAAGAAAATCTGGTCCAAGAAATTTTTTTTTCAATGGATGATGCAGCGTTTTTTGCCTTATTAAAATAAGATTTTGATATATTCTATAATCGCGGACGAGTTCAGAACTTCAATACCATCTAACGTTCGTTATGTTGCGTACGGTGGCACAGGACATGCCACCTGCGGCTTCGTGACTGAGCTGGGCCGTCCGTCCGTTCTGCGCCCGTGTTTGGCTGTTCGACACGAAATCTCCAGGCTGGCGATCGAGCCCCACGGCCCAGAGCAAGCCTAATCTTATTACAATGGCAACACGAATCAATCGGTCAAAAACTCAAAATAATCTAATCGGAGGGAGCACAGGAGGAGCATGATCGGAAGTTAGAGATGGAGCAAGAAGAGGTGAACGCCGGCGGCGATGATGACGAGGAGAACGTCGGCGGCGACACCACGGAGGACAGCGAGAACGTCTGCCATTCATCGGATTGTGGTTGTGGGTTCCGCCGGTACAGCTTTCTACTACCTGTACGGCTGTACTGCGAGTAACGAGAACCTAGCCGTTTGAATTAATTTCGAATAATGTTTATCTTTGAACCACAGCCCCTACTCCGTCCGTCCTTCAGAACACAGGGCAAAGCTGCATCAAACATGGCAGTGGCCAGTGGAGTTCCAGCAGCAAATGACATATGGTTAATTGAAATTTGATTGTAGGCAGGACGTCTGAAGTCTGTACGCATGCGATCTGAAACTAACGCTAATGGACAGTACCATTAAGCAATGCATCTTTTTTCCTGGAATACATCGGTTACATGGTCCTCAACTCAAACCGAACAGAATAGAACCCATCGCTCACCTCCCAAGTAAGTCCCAACACCGGTGCAAATTAAGAGTCTGCCTCGCCCCACCGGATACGGATAGAACCTTGCTGTGCCCTGCCCATCACATTTGCTCGCTTGAACAAAGGCGATCCAAAATCAGCTCTCTCGTATGCGCAAGCTTTGCTAACAATGCAAAGTGAAGCTCTCCGCCCACACAAATGGTAACTAAATGGAAGCCACGGCTACCCGTGCGGTACAAGCTGTACATTGGATGGAGATCAAGATCAATCAGTCAAATTTCCCCTTTCTTTTCCAAGGGTAGTTCTGGAAGGCAATTATTCAAGGCTGGATTTGGTCAATGGAGATTCGGCAGGGACACTTGCCTCCACTTTGGCTATGCTAACAATCTAGTTTCTTGGATATATTTTTAGGGCCGTATACCTGCAACATCGGTAAAATGGGTAGAATAGCCTTCTGATTTGTTAACAGATAACCAAACTATTCAGTAAACGATACAGTGAATTGTATTTGTAGGGGGACAGAGAAGCCTTCTTCATCTACACAGAATCTACCCGATTAACACAATCTGAACGCACCATTCCAACTAAAGACGACCTCACAAACTCCAGCATGTTATTCCACATTCAGGCTTGGGAAAGCTCAACATTTCTCCACTGACTCGGCTCCTTTGCCCTCAAGCTTCTCCATCGCTGAAGCCAAATAGCTGTCACAGTAACCAGGTGGCTCGTGGATAAAGCATGAGATCACATCGCGCAGAGTCACGACACCGACAACCTCAAGGTCATCGTCCACTACATATATCCGGTGGGTTATTCTTGATGCAATGCTGTCGATAACGCTACCGAGGGAAGCGTCAGGGGCGCAGGTGGGCGGCGGCTTCACCAGGCAGTTGTTCCCTGAATCAGGAAGAGTGGAGCCTAGAGTCTTCATGAATTCAATGACGGTAAGTTGCCTGTATTGAAGTAGTCATTAAGGAAATGAGGAAGAGGAATACATAGTAACAAAATATCACACTAGCTATAAGATGGCTTGATACCTGAAATTAGAAAATAAGTCAGGTCTAAGCAACAGAAAGCGAATATCCCTTATGCTCACACTGCCAACAAGTTTCCTTTTGGGTCCTTCAACTACTGGTACACCCCCAATTTTGTTATCCTTCATGCACTTGAAAGCTTCTAAGATTAGATCATCACTCTTCACGGTGATAACCTGAATAAAACACACGATTGCAATATTAGCATTTACCAATCTGTCGCACGCCAAATACACTGGTTCACGTTATAGTACTTTGCAGCTTGCAGATGTAAATTAATAAGAATACTATAGCCAGGGGGCCTGGCTGTTGCGTCAGATTTGAGTTTAACTGAGGCGCAACTAAAGGGAGACAAAATAACCTCATCAATCGACATGAAAGGAAGTCCCAAGTCTGATAGAGGAAGTGCAGAAATGTAGTCAAACCAATCCCTTCCTTTACACTGCTGCAGTCCTTTGACAACACCAGTCTGAGTAATGAAGTTCTTAATAACAGGTTTGTCAGGTTCAATCACTGGTACATTTCTCAATCTGTACTTGGAGAGCAACAGTAGCACAGCAAGCATTGAAGTGTCCAATGTAATGGGGACGAAAGGAGACCAGCGGTATGACTCTACAATTGACCGAACCTGCAATAAAGTGAATAAATATGAGCTAGCAGGACTTAACTTACAAAAAAATATTGTCACACAATGTTCATCTAAAGTAAAGGGCCTCAACAGATGGCTGAAGTAAACCTTAGCAACAAACCACAGAGTTAAGTTACATAAATTCAGACATAAGACCAAGTGTGGGGCTATACAGCTGTAACTTCAGTATAGCCAATCAGTGGAACATTCACTCAAACTTCATGTGAATGGACTCTATTGATTAATTTTGACAACACAGATTTATGATTGTCCATGTAACGCATAATAAGTGCATAACAATTCATGATAGAGCAGATGTCTTACTGTTGTTGATTTGAAAGGTTCTTGTTCAAGCAAAACTTTGTAGAAATCTTCCCCCAAGTGATCTGCGGCAGCTACACCATTCTTTGCCACACCCTTTTCAGCAGTTAATCCACCAGCAACAGCAGCCCCTAGTGCAGCTGCAGTCAAGCCAGCAACTGCTGCTGGGCCAGTTGCACCCAATGCTGCGGCGTCACCAGGAATTTCAATTACTGCACAAAAGAATACTGTGGATTACAAACAGTATAGTAAACAAGAAGAAATACATGAGATGAGATATTACAACAATCGTCTTTAAAAAAAAAGAGATATTACAACAATAGAGTGGATTTGTTTGTCACAAGCGAGTACCTCGGCCAGCAGGAACCTCAGGGAAGGATGAGACTGGAATCTGAGCAAAGGCAGCAGTCAGCGATTCTTGCAAAGATAGCGGCAGCTTCTTCTTGGATTGGATAGCTTCAAAGTAGGCATCACAGCTGGGGAATTCTGCATTTTCCTCAGATTGATCCATGTCTACAAGAATATGAGTCAAAGAGACATTATTTATCAACACATTGTCACCAATTATTACACACACAATGCAAGAATCATCAAGATAAGGTTTGCCAGCATACTCAATAAATGAATACAAGTAACTCTGAGTCTCTGACTGCAGCAGCTATCCGCACCGTTTAGTCTCTAAAATCGGACATCCCCTCAAGAGAACAGGTCGTCATCTCTACTATGGCATTACAACAAACACCCTACTGGCATGGTTTGAACTTGAACTCATCTATCTAAATCTTTCCAAATCCCTTAAGAAAAAAAAAATTCCATCGGCTTTCGTACCCACGGAATCAGATAAATCGGCAGAAACTCAGAAAAAAAACCATGGTACCACCAGAACACGAGTTCGTATCACCTTGGGCTTGGCTTGGATGCAGGAAGAACCTCCGCCCACGAGAAGCGCCGCCGCCTCCCGGGACAGGGAAGAGGTTAGGCACGGAGGACGGACCGGGGGTGTTGTTCCGGCGGATCTGCGATCCCTGTTCCGGTGGCTCGGTTGGCGATGGGAATTCGGAAACGGTGGGCGGCGGGTTTTCTTTCTTGGTTGCAATCCAGGGGCGGGGGGCGCCCGGAGGCCGGAGGGGGAAGGGAGGGAGGGAGGAGAGGCGAGATGGCGAGAGATGACCGCACCACGTATACTCTCTGGGTGGGGGGCGTGGGGCCCACCTGAGCAGGATTGGGGCGTGCAGCAGTGCGCCCACGAGTACATTCTTTTTCTGTTGGGCCGGGCTTGTGATGTCAAGAGAGAGGCCTAGACGATTGAGCTGGGCCCAACATATACAGAAGCATATACCCGCGATATCTTTAAACGCTACCGATTTGCTTTTTTTGTTAAACCAAAATTGCTTGTTCGATTCCTCTAAAAGATTTTTTTACCTGTTTAAATCCTCTCGAAATAAAAACTTCCTTTCAAGAAAAAAAATCTTTGTTTGAAAGATACTTTCTCTGTTATAAATTATAGCTCATTTTAGTTTTATGCTAAATTATATTGTCTATTTTTTGGTCAAGTTGTAGGAAAATATATCAATATTTATAACATCAAATTAGTTTCATTATATTCACTATAAAATAATTCTAATGGTGTATTTATTTAGTATTATAGAAGCTAATATGTTTTATTTATGTTTAGAAAAATTCGACCTAGAGCAAAGCCAAAATATTAGGTAGTATTTTTTGATCATTGAGCATGTGAAACGGCTGATCGATCGGTTTAAAAAACGATTTTTTTAACGATATAAAATTGGCAATAGATATAGGCTTCCCATCTGAAACAAATATCACGGCCACCACTAACTTATTATGTGAGAACAAAATGTTGCTCCATTTGAATCCCGTATTAGTTACAAGAGAAATCAGGGACGTATTAGTATGTGAGAACAAACCAATTAAAATTTAAATTTAAAACGGTGTTACAATCAGAAGTAAGTTTCTGTAAATGAATGAACAAATGAATTGGAATGGGAATATGGGATAAATCTACAATGTCACAACTTTTTACATGCTCCTTGTTTATTTGTCATCGCATAGTCGGTTAGCTGCCAAGGTCAACAAGTCGTCGATATTCCTCCCACCGCACTGCTCGCCGACGTAGCTCGCGACGGCGGCCATCACCGCCGCGCGGAACTTGGGGTCGGCGACCGCCTTCTCCATGATGTTCGCCATCGGTAGGGCGCTCTGCTGGCTCGACACGACGACGGCAGCCGGCGCGCCGGATAAAGCCACGGCGCCGCCGCTGCCCGGTGGTGAATAATAGCGTTGCGGCGGCAGCACGGCCACGGGCCGCGCCAGCAGCGGCGGCGCCCCCCCGGCGTCGGCGCGCCGGTGATCAGATGACGACGACGACGACGTGGCGCCGCCGCCGGTGCCGGCGGCGGACGCGAGCATGGCGGAGGCCATGGCGGCGGCGTAGGGCGTGAGCGGGTGGTTGTGCGCGCCCTCGTAGGTGGTGGTGAGCACGGCCATGTCCTGCGCGCACCGCTGCACCTTCTTCCTGACGGGGCAGTCGGGCGCGCCCGTGCAGCGGTAGTAGGCGCGCGGGCACGGGTTGCCCTTGGCCACCTTCTGCCCGTACTTGCGCCACTGGCACCCGTCGTTCACCGTCGCCGCGCTGCACCGCGCCCTGAACCTGAACGACACGCGCCCCGGCGGCGCCGGCTTCTTGCTGCCTCCGCCGCGGTCGCCGCTCGCCGCCCTCTGCCGCTTGGCGCCGGAGACGACGGCGGCGCGGACTGCTGCTGCTGGCTCGGCGGCGCTGTCGCTGCGCAGCCCGAGGGCCAAACCGGCGGCGGCGATGACCTCGCCGTCGTCGCCGGCGTGCGCTAGCAGCTTTGCATCGACGTTCCTGCTTCCTGTGGCGTGGCAACTTGCGCCGATTGCGTTGGTCGGCCCCAGGCTGAGCGTGAGGAATGGTCCGGCCGGTTCATCGGCCAAGTTGATCTGGATACAAACATATGTATGGAATATATATTTTCAGTAAATTGAGCAAATTAATGAAAGCCTCTCTGGGGGCAAATTGGATAAACAAAGCAAATATATAGAGTTGCAGAAATGAGAAAATGATGGCAGTTTTTATATTATTATTACCTTCTCTGCACCTCTCATCAGCTCCTTGAAAACCAAAGTCTTGAGCTCCATCGACAAGCTAACACTTTTCTATCTTCTTCTCTTTTCTGCTAGTACCTTTGCTCCTTTCTGCATATGCAGCCTGCAGGCTCTCTTGTCTGTCTATATATAGGCCAACCGTGCCGTGTGGTCCTATCATATCTATCGCCTAGCTGAAAATGTCAAGAGCTGACCTGACCGTACTAGCTACCCGCTGCTGCTTGGTTGAAAAAAGATGAACAAAGCAGTGCTAGAACACGGCAAGCAAGGCAACACATTAGTTAAGCGATTGATTAGTTCGTTAATCCCGGCGGTGGAGACGTGACTGCTTTGGTCATCGGACTTTGACGCTTTCTCGTTCTTTCTGTCCGCCGCACGGTTGTTCGTGCTTTCGTCGTCCTCGCGCATGCGCTTGCATGCATGCTGGTCTTCTTCGACTCTTCGTCAACTCGGTCCTTATCCGGCAACAAGTTGGTGAGAAATTCTTCGCATGACGTTCAAACAAACGAAGCGAGGGCGCGTACATCAATTTAGATATTAGTTGCTGACTGGCTGGGGCCACGAAGAATTTTCCGGCCGTGTCAAGGCCTGTATTCTGGGTTAGAGACTTAGAGTACGTGTAGCTGATCAAATCTGGGGGTAGAATAATTCTCATATATTCGATAGAGAGGAGAGGATGTACGTGTCCCGGTTGAAAACGCACGCGCAAGATAAAGCCCCTGCAGTCAGTTTGAAATAAAGTTTTCTCAACAAGTGTTGCCGTAATTCATTTGATGGTTGTTGTTGCTGATGTTCTATAACTATAGTCCAACTGCTGGCCAATATAAGTAGAGCCGTAGAGGGCGGCGGCGCACACACGTGCATGTGTGTATACTAGCATGCAGCAGTGGTCTTTGTTGGCGACCAACTGGCAGCAAGGCATTCTCGTTTTCTACACGAGGAACTTTTAACAAAGATGCATGTGCATATATTTTGGTAAGAAGGATCACGTGAAAAATGTTTTTTTAATTATTAGCATGACTTGTAACATGTATTTCATGTCATAAAATATAAGGCGTCGGCTAACTTGCTTGCCATGGTTTTCAAACTACCTTTTGATTCTTAATTTATTGAATGCTGCAATGTTTATAGCAACAAAATAATCACACGAAAGCATCTTGAATGTCAATCCAATAATATTGTTCTTATACTCCCTTCTCGGCCAGTAAAAGAACAAAAAACAAAGGCAGTGCCGTCCCTAAAAGGCTATTACGTCATGAGACGACATGGAATCCACGACCGTACAAGAAATCGAGGCCTTTTCGCCTCTCAATTTGACTTGTCCGGAGATGAAGAAAATTTCAGCATATATATTCGTCAATTTGTTTTCAGGCGAAACTAGTAAGCACTGACGAATAGGAAAAGGATATATAACGTAGCGGCATTAACATATATGCTACCGTCTTCCATCTGCGCGCAGTAGCACTCGCATTTCACTTTTCCCGTCAAACTCGAATACGGTTTCAGACTCTGCCCGGCCGGTCAGGTTGAGTTTCCGCCCGCGCCCGGCTGGTTCTTGGTAAGAAATTCTGACTTGTGTCTTGCCGTCAAGATTCAGTGGATTTACCATTCTACGGGTACATGATACGGATTGTAGAATTAGTAGTACGTGTACGTCTATCTCTTTCTGGAACAAACAGTCGTGCGAGTTTTCACTTTTACCTGCCAATTATTACTGAACCTGCGGTGGAGGCTGGAATAAGGATTCAGTCGATCTTCTGATTTCCGATTCCAAGGTTCTGGTTCTGGAGAATTCAAATAAATCTTACCTTCTACGGAGTACATGCATGGGACTAGAGGACATAGTCCGTGCGAAAAAGTTACAGTGATCAAACAAATATGATATCGAAGAAAAGGAAACAGCGATTGTTGAAAAATATCCGAAAATAAAAGGACTGTATATATATTCTTTTTTCTTTTGGAGAATTCATAGTTTTGTCTGTTGTTTTTATAGTGCCATTATTTTGTTAGAAGTAAAACTGGGGATAATTTTTTATAAAAAAACATGCAAGAAAACATTATGTTTATACTTACATTGGATGTATGCTATATTTATTTTGCATGTAAAAAGGAGTACAACTATTGTTGACGTAAAATCAGCACCTTACGCCAAGCACACAGCAAGCCGAATTAGCTAGCTTCACACGTGAACGTTTGAACCCAGAGCGTGCCAGTCAATTTGACCTCAAAATCGACAAGGGAAGAAAATAGTAGGATCAAAACTGGAACGTGCTGGTGAGACCAGACAGTTTCATCTTTACGACCCTGAAGCCACTTACGACGACATATAGCTATAGAAGCTATCTGCCAATAGACTGCAGTTCATTCGGCTAATGTAACATAACTGATGTAAAAAGAAATTGATTGCCGAATACGTGTACATGAAGACATGTTTGAACAAGATTAAGATATTTAAAGCATATCAAACTATATCTCAAGTTTAAAGCATCATCAAGCACTTATAACTAAAGATAAGTAACTTATAAATATAAATCTATCAAATAACACATGCATAGGTTACTCCAACTAGTCTGCCGCACGTCTAGCCTTCATAAACCCGTCGAGCATAAACCCAAGCAAGCTAATCCACCGCATGATACCACTCACTATGAATTTACACCACTCCTTACTACTAGATCAATCCACCGCATGATACAATCTAACAATAAAGAGCTAAAAGCACATAATTACCCAACAGATCATAAATACTCGCTACACGTGTAAGCATAACCGTATCGGCAAGTTTGCCGAATCGGGGTCCATGAAGAAGGAACAAACAAGCTATATGTAAAAGAAGCCTATCAGATTAAACCGAATTCTAGTCCACCGGATGACTAGCTCTAGAGTAACCCAAAGACCTGCATCTGCCGCACGGTACCCGGTCCTGTCAAGGCTTATCTACATCTAGCGTGAATGAACCCGCAACGTGTAACAATCTAGATCGATCTAATTCGGCTATGTGAACTTGATCTACTTGATATTGAATAAGCATGACAAGATGATCAAAAGCCGAAAGAGTATCAATCTAGATTGGGCAAAAAGAGTGTTGCAAATAATTAAACACTAAATAAAACATGCAACACGTGGTAACTTAAACTTCCCATCATTAAGCTTAAATCCGCCGCACGATACTAAGCGAAACAGATGAGACTACTTGCATCATAATCTAAATCCGCCGCACGATACTAGACATGATAGCAAGGTTGCCGGATACTTACGGAGGTCGACGGATCGATTGGCCCTCTCGAAGAACTCGACGACTCGACTAAAGGACTCGAAGGGGTGGCGCGAAGCCGGTTGTATTGATTTGGTTGTGAACCCTTATTACAATGGTCGAGGGCTTATATTTATACCCTGGACAGGACATGAGTCCTACACAATTACGAACTTATCTAAACAGAATTGGAAAGTTACAAACACGCTAACTTAACCATAATCGGAGTCCTTGAGCATCATGACCCTTTCCCTTTCTGGTCAGCTCCTTCTTTCCTTCTTAAAATTCACCTGTGAACGAAGCCGTTACCGATCGCGGGCTCATTTGCCGAACACATGGAAATTAGCCGACCGCATCCACATTTACCGAATGGCTCTCTCTGCTCCTTGCGGGTCCACCTTACGTATTCATGCTTAGTGAGTCCAATCATGCCGGCCCATATCTCCTTTTCTTTCTTGTATTACGACGACGTCGTGCCGCACTGGAACTGGAATCTGAAGCCCACCGTTGACTGTTGTTGTCCATCTCTAACAAAGCTCCAGATTGAGACTTCCCCATAGCGGTATTTCATACGGCAATAATTCAAGGCATATACGTATGTATCTGATGGTCGTACGAGCGTTCCTCATAATCAACATGGAATCTTGATGTCGCATGTATGCATGTGTATCTCTTTCCTTCCTTGTCCAGCTTCCTTCTTTAAAGCCACGTAGGC
This sequence comes from Echinochloa crus-galli, assembly GCA_900205405.1. Lineage (NCBI taxonomy): Eukaryota > Viridiplantae > Streptophyta > Magnoliopsida > Poales > Poaceae > Echinochloa > Echinochloa crus-galli. The sequence goes on from OAMR01000067.1 coordinate 3,073,235, forward strand.
ATGCTGATCGAACATACACATCTGTCTTCATCAGCGTCCAAAGCCGTAGTTGTACTCATCGGTGTAGTCATCGGCTTGCAGTCGCTCATGTCAAACTTCTTCAGCATGTCCTTGGTGTACTTCACTTGATGCACAAATGTCCCGTCCTTGACTTGCTTTATCTGCAGCCCGAGAAAGAACTGCAGTTCTCCCATCATCGACATCTCGAACTCCCTGCTCATATCTGTTGGCTTAAAATCTGACTCTCACACCAAGCACACAGCAAGCCGAATTAGCTAGCTTCACACGTGGCCCGATCGTTTGAATCCGAAAGCGTGCCAGTCAATTTTCCCTGCAAACTGACAAAGGAGGAAAAAGTCTAGATAAAAACCTGGAACATGCCGGGTGATACCAGACAGTTCCGTATCTACGGCTTACAAAGCCATCTTGAATGACATATAGCTACGAACAAGCTATCTGTCAGCAGTTAACGCATCATTCGGCAATCAGCAAAGCATGCAAGAAACGCAATGCCGAACGCGTGACGTCAGCGTGACGAAAGATCGGTATTTTAACTAAGCGACATGTTGTAGCATGTAACCATAACCGATTATCATAACGCGACGAAATAAATAAAAGGGTGAAAGCATGATCATAGATTTTTTAATAAACAAGAATGCATAGGTTTAAAGCACTAGTCTACCGCATGTCTAGGTACTTTCGAACCCGTCGAGCATAAAAATAAACAAGCCAATCCACCGCATGATACAACTTGTTTAGAATTACACCACCAACCAAGAATAGATCAATCTACCGCATGATATACTCTAAACATGGAAGGCCAAAAGCATTCATTATTTAAAACAGAACCATGATCACGTTTCACTCGTGAAGGGATTACCGAATACGGCTAAATAGCCGAATCGGGTTCCATGAAGAAGGAACAAACGTTGTCAATGATGATAAATCTATCAGATCGAATCGAATTCTAATCCACCGGATGATTAGCTCTAAGACGACCCAAAAACCTGCATCTACCACATGATACCCGGTTCTGTCAAGCATGGCTGATACAGGAGCATGAAACGCCGAGCATGTTCAACTCAAGAGTCTTTTGTCATCGTGTCCCCAGATCGGCATGTACGCCCTTTCATTATAGACCGATGAAGATGTTGATAACTTCTTTTGTTATCTTGAAATCGGTCGTTGCAAAGCGAGGCTTGGACTAAATGTAACTTGATATCAGTAATTCTTTTCATACGAATTTCTTTCTGATATTCATCCTTTCTCTCGTTGCTGCTTTCTACTGGCTGGTCGATCTGACGTGCTGCTCCTCCGGTCCTGACGTCCAAGGCAGTGTCACCTGGCTCATCGGCTATTAGATAATTGTACAGAAGCCAAAATAGTCGATTGTTATGCCCACTAGTCAAGAGCTAATTCTTCTCGAACAGTTGATTCTCTTATTTTTGCATGTTTCCAACAGATGTACTATCTGGTGCCCGCATGGCTTAGTGCCTATCATGAACTGCTCGTGGGATCCTTCATATGGCGACAATTTGAACACTTCTTCTCCAAACATGGAAATCTGCACAATTTCAGAATAGCCGATTTGACTTGGTCTCATCATAACCATCGGCTTAGCACCCACGCATGCCTTCTTTACATATTTGTATTAATCCTGTATGTCATACGTTGATATTTGAAGTCTGAAGCTCAGTACTTGATGGTAGTACCAGGACTTTTTCACATGTGTATGCAGGATCTTCTATTTTTGGTTGGCGTCAGAGCCGATGGGATGTTTCCATACTAATTATGTACTTCCTGACGTATGCTGCAGCTTTTCCAATAGGAGCACACCAGTTTCCGATTAGAATATAATATTTACCAAAAATTCTTTAATATCTGATTCTCTTTCTTATGGCCTGTCAGACATCTTCACCTAAATTAGCCGATGCCTTTCATGAGATGCCTCTTGACCATCCATTCGGCTATCCTTGTGCATAATAATATTCTTTGAGTGGTGGGGTAAAGCAATAGCTTTCATCTTTTCGTGCTTATCATCCAGACCGTCAACGTGTTAGCATACACCACCAGCAGCCATACTTAAATGATAAGTACAGCAAGATTGGCTTCCAATAGCTCAGGATACAAACTCGGCCGTAGCAGTGAATCAATTACCAACATTCACTGACTAGTCTTCCGTAGCCGAATATAGTTCTCTTGACCATGCATAAGTATATACATGATATACGCTTCGTTCCTTTCTTGTTATGTACGCCTGGCAAATAATATTATAACATCTTTTTTCCCAAATACTCATCACGCCAAACCTTTTCCTTTTTCCGATCGGGCTATCAGCTAAATAGCCGATTGACCTGTATCATTGACTCGGTTTTGCCGATTAGTCCGCACTCAAACTCCAAACCGGATCTCAGAATTTTTAGTGCTCGCACTTCTGTAGTATTCTTTTTTTTTTCGACTCTGAGTAAATGCTTGGTATTCCCTTCCTTGGATATATGCACGTACTAACTCCTTGCTAGCACATGGGAAGAGATTTACTAGCTTCCATCTGATTTTATTCCAGGGAGGTATCAACCGTTAACTATAGCAGTCCAATCCAATCCTTTTGCCATGAACACTGAAGATGTGATATCTTACTGCTCAAAATTATTCGATCGACTGCTCAAATCCATTAAATCGACGTTGGGTAACAGCTTCTTATCTCGTCGACAATTTATAGCAGTATGTAGACTCGAACCGAATTCAGACTCCACTTTTCGTTGTGCAGTCTAATCTTCGCCCCTTTTGTTTCGTCAGCAAATTTAGTCGACTGTGGTCGCGTCGGCTCTATATAGCCGATTGTACGGTGAGAGTACCTATGCCTCCTGCTAGTGCTTAGACCATATGGCCTTGGCCCACTGCCTGGTGCATGCATTGACTGAATTGGGAACTAGTCAATATCCGATAACACTTCAGGACTGTCCTCAACCATGGGGCTTATAATTCTCACTAAGTCGAGCAACCGCAAAACAGAATAGTTACAGAGTTTGCTTATCCTTTATCCTTTGATCACTTTCGTTCTGGAATTTTGTGTTTTATACTCAGTTCTGGCGGACACGTGTCCGTCATTTTTATTTCTGAGTTTCTCCCTTTAGAAAATCATACCATATATTTTGTAAAGTCAAAAACAGAACCATAAGGAGATACAAGGCATATGCTTAGACCAGGAATTTGTTAGCTCCGATCAAAATTATTTTCCTGCACACATGTTCCTTCCAATCATCTTAAAACTTATGAGGCTACTGTCACGCCATTTATTCCATGATTATTATTTTCATAAACCACGCCGAGTTCATCCCTAAGTGCAATGGGAAGCTGTCTCGTCACGAGTGGTTTTGGACTTCACTACAAGGTTCAAGTTCATCCCTGAACCAATGGAAGTCAATCATCGTGCCCTTCTTCATGATGAATCACTTGATGTTGCCCAACATGCGTCTGTGGCGAGTCCAGGCCCCCCGAGGCATGGCTGATACGGGAGCATGAAACGCCGAACATGTCCAACTCAAGAGTCTTTTGTCATTGTGTCCCCAGATCGGCATGTACGCCCTTTCATTATGGACCGATGAAGATGTTGATAACTTCTTTTATTATCTTGAAATCGGTCGTTGCAAAGCGAGGCTTGGACTAAATGTAACTTGATATCAGTAATTCTTTTCATACGAATTTCTTTCTGATATTCATCCTTTCTCTCGTTGCTGCTTTCTACTGGCTGGTCGATCTGACGTGCTGCTCCTCCGGTCCTGACGTCCAAGGCAGTGTCACCTGGCTCATCGGCTATTAGATAATTGTACAGAAGCCAAAATAGTCGATTGTTATGCCCACTAGTCAAGAGCTAATTCTTCTCGAACAGTTGATTCTCTTATTTTTGCATGTTTCCAACAGATGTACTATCTGGTGCCCGCATGGCTTAGTGCCGATCCACATGAAGAGCTTCTAGCCTCCCTTGTCTTCTATATTATTCTTGATCATTCACAAGAAGAACTCTCAGTCGGCATGTCCCCCAAAATGTATTAAACAATATTTGCTTCCACAATGCTATATATGCTAATCGGCCATTTGTGCATGAACGTCCTTGTAGCTGATCTCAAATTGTCGACCTCATAAGCCTGATGACCATATATCCAGATATACCTTTTTTCTACTCGATCTTCTTGGCAATCATCAGACGTCTTGCTTTTATCAGAATATCTCCTTACCAATTATATTTCTCGGCTGTCCAAATTTTGGTGTCAACACAGGCCCCCCTAGTTCGGAGTATGAATTTCATGCTTCGAACTATTTTAATCTGGTTTTCTTCACAAAGCCGAGAAATCCACTAGCAACAATAGCATGTTCTCACCATATTTCCACAATTTTACCAGCGTTGAAGATGAAGGAACCAATGGAAATCAATCATCATGCCTTTCTTCATGATGAATCACTTGATGTTGCCCAACATGCGTCTGTGGCGAGTCCAGGCCCCCCGAGGCATGGCTGATACGGGAGCATGAAACGCCGAACATGTCCAACTCAAGAGTCTTTTGTCATCGTGTCCCCAGATCGGCATGTACGCCCTTTCATTATGGACCGATGAAGATGTTGATAACTTCTTTTATTATCTTGAAATCGGTCGTTGCAAAGCGAAGCTTGGACTAAATGTAACTTGATATCAGTAATTCTTTTCATACGAATTTCTTTCTGATATTCATCCTTTCTCTCGTTGCTGCTTTCTACTGGCTGGTCGATCTGACGTGCTGCTCCTCCGGTCCTGACGTCCAAGGCAGTGTCACCTGGCTCATCGGCTATTAGATAATTGTACAGAAGCCAAAATAGTCGATTGTTATGCCCACTAGTCAAGAGCTAATTCTTCTCGAACAGTTGATTCTCTTATTTTTGCATGTTTCCAACAGATGTACTATCTGGTGCCCGCATGGCTTAGTGCCTATCATGAACTGCTCGTGGGATCCTTCATATGGCGACAATTTGAACACTTCTTCTCCAAACATGGAAATCTGCACAATTTCAGAATAGCCGATTTGACTTGGTCTCATCATAACCATCGGCTTAGCACCCACGCATGCCTTCTTTACATATTTGTATTAATCCTGTATGTCATACGTTGATATTTGAAGTCTGAAGCTCAGTACTTGATGGTAGTACCAGGACTTTTTCACATGTGTATGCAGGATCTTCTATTTTTGGTTGGCGTCAGAGCCGATGGGATGTTTCCATACTAATTATGTACTTCCTGACGTATGCTGCAGCTTTTCCAATAGGAGCACACCAGTTTCCGATTAGAATATAATATTTACCAAAAATTCTTTAATATCTGATTCTCTTTCTTATGGCCTGTCAGACATCTTCACCTAAATTAGCCGATGCCTTTCATGAGATGCCTCTTGACCATCCATTCGGCTATCCTTGTGCATAATAATATTCTTTGAGTGGTGGGGTAAAGCAATAGCTTTCATCTTTTCGTGCTTATCATCCAGACCGTCAACGTGTTAGCATACACCACCAGCAGCCATACTTAAATGATAAGTACAGCAAGATTGGCTTCCAATAGCTCAGGATACAAACTCGGCCGTAGCAGTGAATCAATTACCAACATTCACTGACTAGTCTTCCGTAGCCGAATATAGTTCTCTTGACCATGCATAAGTATATACATGATATACGCTTCGTTCCTTTCTTGTTATGTACGCCTGGCAAATAATATTATAACATCTTTTTTCCCAAATACTCATCACGCCAAACCTTTTCCTTTTTCCGATCGGGCTATCAGCTAAATAGCCGATTGACCTGTATCATTGACTCGGTTTTGCCGATTAGTCCGCACTCAAACTCCAAACCGGATCTCAGAATTTTTAGTGCTCGCACTTCTGTAGTATTCTTTTTTTTTTCGACTCTGAGTAAATGCTTGGTATTCCCTTCCTTGGATATATGCACGTACTAACTCCTTGCTAGCACATGGGAAGAGATTTACTAGCTTCCATCTGATTTTATTCCAGGGAGGTATCAACCGTTAACTATAGCAGTCCAATCCAATCCTTTTGCCATGAACACTGAAGATGTGATATCTTACTGCTCAAAATTATTCGATCGACTGCTCAAATCCATTAAATCGACGTTGGGTAACAGCTTCTTATCTCGTCGACAATTTATAGCAGTATGTAGACTCGAACCGAATTCAGACTCCACTTTTCGTTGTGCAGTCTAATCTTCGCCCCTTTTGTTTCGTCAGCAAATTTAGTCGACTGTGGTCGCGTCGGCTCTATATAGCCGATTGTACGGTGAGAGTACCTATGCCTCCTGCTAGTGCTTAGACCATATGGCCTTGGCCCACTGCCTGGTGCATGCATTGACTGAATTGGGAACTAGTCAATATCCGATAACACTTCAGGACTGCCGATTTAGTCTTTCTTAGATTCATTTTTCATAAGTGGCAACGGCCATCTGCATCGATCCATGCACACGCCTGATGAGTTTGATACTGTTATCACCCTCAGGTACCCTGCACCGAATCTTTCTTGAACTCCCAAAGAATGGTTGATCCTTTTTCATGTAAACACATGTGTGTCTTTTGAAAGCCAAGTTAATTCGGATGTTCACCTGACTCTTTTGCTGCTTTATCTCAAATTGGAGTTGTAAACTCTGAAATTCAAAATATGGCCAACTGACTTGAAACTTTTCTACCTGGCATAAATCAGATGGCCATCCAGCAAGACATCTCGTCATTTTTCTTATTTCCGATTAGGGGCTGGCCCCCCAGCCAATATCTGTATACTTGTTCTTGGGACTGATGCATATCTGCTCTTGTGATCTCAGGATGTTGATAACTTCTTTTATTATCTTGAAATCGGTCGTTGCAAAGCGAGGCTTGGACACCGTTGAAGCTGTCTCTTATACACATCTAGATGTGTATAAGAGACAGACTTTATGTTTAATTCATATAACACTCTTTTTGCTCAGTCTAGATTGGTTAGGTTCGGTTTTGATTCATCGCAAGACATGACCATGTTACCTTACATAGCCGAATTCAAACCAATCTAGATTGCCACGTGTCGCGGGTTCAAACTCATTGGTTTTGTATGGATCTTGACAGAGCCGAGTATCATGCGGTAGATGCAGGTTTTTGGGTCGTTTTAGAACTAATCATCCGGTGGATTAGAGCTCGAAATCGATCTGATAGGTCTATCAACATCGACGAAGCTTGTTCCTTCTTCATGGAACCCGAATCGGCTATCTAGCCGTATTCGGCAGTCCCTCAATGAGTGAAAACATGTTCGTAACTTTGTTTTAAATAATGAATGCTTCTAGCCTTCCACGTTTAGAGTATATCACCTGTTGCATTGGCCGTAAGGGCAAGCCTGGCGAC
>OAMR01000067.1:3082880-3093300 GCA_900205405.1 Echinochloa crus-galli
ATGTCAGCTTCAACTTACTAATCGCGAGTGCAGACTGCCGAAACCATCGGCTATTTATTGGCAGCAAAACAGCCAATGCTTCCTCTGGATAGCTGATATGTACTTTTGCCGATCAGCAACCACCCATTGCTTCCTCTGGATAGCCCGATCACATATGAGGCTTGAAATAATGGCTAGCTTCTTCCTTGCCCTGGCCTTGCACGTGAGACTTTCCAAATATAGGTGGCCAAATATATCAATTGTCCATACTGGCATGTGAGCACCCTTAATGCAAGTCTGGTCATCACGTATGTGTATATATGTCTGTCCTTTGCTTTGCTCTTGTTGGCTGACTGCATGCATATTCCCTTTGGCACGAAATATTCTTCTCCGAATATTATGACTCTAGAATAATCAAGAACAAATTTGCTTGATCAAATAGCCGATGTGGCTGAACCAGCAGTCGTCGATTTTTCTCTCGATGCTGCTATCAGCCACGTCTTCTCAACTCAGTGTACTGACGCCTGTTCAGCTTCATGCACGCTTGGTAGTTGCCCACTTGGCAATAAAATTGAGAGCCCATGATAATCTATAGTGATGACCATGCAAGTACGCCTGGCTCCAATGGAGAATCCTTCGGGCTCGTCATCCGTATTTTGCTTCCTCTAAGAGTCATGGTACACATATCGCACCTGTTTAGCCGATGTGATGCTTACTGAGCTTTGTTGCCTTTCACTTCTACTGTCAGATCTATCCTTGCATCTCGAGTGTTCCGAAGATGAACTTGACAATGCACTGAGATCCTCTGACACGTGTAGTGGATACGGGAGATTGAGATACTGATACTGTGCCACTTGTGTGAGCAACATGTCCGGAGTTTTTCCATATCCGATCCTTCTTTTGGCTATACAACTAGTATTGAATCTGAAAGCTTTTTCTCATTAGTTGCTTCCTTTCTGCAGTCAAGAATTAACTAATAATTCTGATTTTCAGTCAAACCATATTTGCTTTCGGAGCTGTACAAAAACTGTAGGTTTTCCACATCCTCAAGAGTGAACGTTCTGGCGCTTTCCTTTCTTTCCGTTTCAACAGGAGATTTAGTCAACCAGCCGCATCAACTCAGATATTGAATTCTGACGCGCTTCTATGTGTATTTTGATCAGCAAGATTTAGCCAATCATGACCGTATCGGCTATCAGAGCATCCGTATCCGTATTGCGAAACTATTGGCGATGTACCGTTGGCTGCTCTACCTAAGCCGGTTACTGCCAAGTTAGATGACTTAATCATCTGATGCTTCATCTGAAGTAGAAACTGTACCAACATCGGCCCCCCAAGTCCATCTCTAGTTATCTGCCCTTAGAGTTGATGAGGGTGAATAGCCGATTCAGTTCATCGTGATGTACCAGATACTTGATTCCTTTGAATCTTGTGCCAGTAACCCATCCGCAGTAATCCAAGACTGGGCATGGACAGGTCTCTTCACCAATTAGGCAAGTCATATGTGAAGCACTGAAAAAGTCTCCATCGGCTAGCATCGACGTTTTACTCTTTAAGCATTAACTCCTATATTGAACCGATTTCATCTATAAATAGCCGATCCTTCTCGGAACAGCCGATTTTTTGTGTGCGTGTGCTTTATAAAATCACAGAACGTGTCCTCCATGCACATGCGTCACCTTTTCAGCTTCATCTCTTGAATAAATATGGCATGTGCTTTATCCTCGTGGAATATCCTTATTTAGCCGATGCAGTTGCCTTTGCAAAGCGGTGGAGCAACATCGGCTTTTAACCTTCTTGAACTTATCACCTTGGGATGTCAACGTGTTGCCACATGCCACAATTTGCTCCTTACAGATGACACGTATGGAAGAGTTGACCTGCTAGCTACGCAGTAACTTCCAATCTTGTGCTCCATAATAAATATATCATGCACACGTTTCTTGTTCAGCCGATGTCATACTCCTTGAGAGGTGGAGTACAGAGCGACAGCTTTTGGTCTTCTTGACTGTCTCTTGGATGATATCAGCCATCAAGTTGATTTAATAGAAAATTGTTGTTCATCTTTTGTTGCTTCTTCTGGCCGAATCTTGTCGATGAAATATATTTTGAATGGTATCTTCATAGTGATCTGAAAAGTGATGAATATTTAAAGAGGATCTGACTTCCGATCAAAATTTGTGGGTCCCACCGGGCGTGCCAAAAAGTGTGTTGACGTAAAATCAGCCTCCCACGCCAAGCACACAGCAAGCCGAATTAGCTAGCTTCACACATGGCCCGATCGTTTGAATCCGAAAGCGTGCCAGTCAATTTTCCCTGCAAACTGACAAAGGAGGAAAAAGTCTAGATAAAAACCTGGAACATGCCGGGTGATACCAGACAGTTCCGTATCTACGGCTTACAAAGCCATCTTGAATGACATATAGCTACGAACAAGCTATCTGTCAGCAGTTAACGCATCATTCGGTAATCAGCAAAGCATGCAAGAAACGCAATGCCGAACGCGTGACGTCAGCGTGACGAAAGATCGGTATTTTAACTAAGCGACATGTTGTAGCATGTAACCATAACCGATTATCGTAACGCGACGAAATAAATAAAAGGGTGAAAGCATGATCATAGATTTTTAATAAACAAGAATGCATAGGTTTAAAGCACTAGTCTACCGCATGTCTAGGTACTTTCGAACCCGTCGAGCATAAAAATAAACAAGCAAATCCACCGCATGATACAACTTGTTTAGAATTACACCACCAACCAAGAATAGATCAATCTACCGCATGATATACTCTAAACATGGAAGGCCAAAAGCATTCATTATTTAAAACAGAACCATGATCACGTTTCACTCGTGAAGGGATCACAAACAAACGAAAAGTGCTGCGCTGCATGGATCTTGACAGAGCCGGGTATCATGCAGTTGCCGGCCCATCTCTCCTTTTCTTTCTTGTATTATGACGACGTCGTGCCGTACTAGAACTGGAATCTGAAGCCCACAGTTGACTGTTGTTGTCCATCTCTAACAAAGCTCCAGATTGAGACTTCCCCATAGCGGTATTTCATACGACAATAATCCAAGGCATATACGTATGTATCTGATGGTCGTACGAGCGTTCCTCATAATCAACATGGAATCCTGATGTCACATGTATGCATGTGTATCTCTTTCCTTCCTTGTCCAGCTTCCTTCTTTAAAGCCACGTAGGCATGCTGATCGAACATACACATGCAATGGGCCTCCTTGATAGCCAATTACCAATTGCCTACCATGAGCCTGATGACCAAATATACGCACATGTCTCTCTTGCTGGCTTCCTTGCTTCACATGATGGCTCTTGGAGATTAATAAGCTTCTTCTACATGTATTCAAATAATCTTGTTTAATCAACAATGCCAGCCGATCCACATGAAGAGCTTCTAGCCTCCCTTGTCTTCTATATTATTCTTGATCATTCACAAGAAGAACTCTCAGTCGGCATGTCCCCCAAAATGTATTAAACAATATTATTTGCTTCCACAATGCTATATATGCTAATCGGCCATTTGTGCATGAACGTCCTTGTAGCTGATCTCAAATTGTCGACCTCATAAGCCTGATGACCATATATCCAGATATACCTTTTCTACTCGATCTTCTTGGCAATCATCAGACGTCTTGTTTTGCTTAGGATATCTTCTTGCTAATGGTATTTCTCGGCTGTCCAAATTTTGGTGTCAACAACTATTCAAGAAAATATTTATCGATTATGGAACATTTGTCAGTTTCAAGTTGATCGACCTCCTTGAGAACTTGATCTTGGGTCATGTCGTCCAAGTTCTTCTTGTCATGGAAGATAGAGATAATCAAGTTGGAGTTGGATCAACAAAGAGCTTGACTTATCTTCCTCAGTCCTCACTACTTGGGCATCATCAATTTGTTTTAAGCATAATGGCCCATCAATCTCGAACATTCATATTGACGACGCATCCTCCGTCTCAAAAGAATGCAATTCTAGAAATTCCATGACAAATTATTAGTGATGATGAAGAAGAATGATGCATGTGCCGCTAATCTATAGTATTCATCCCCATGCGCTGGATTGTTAGCCAAGGTAATTATAATGTTGCATTCGGTTAAAGGAGACAAACTCCACCAGATTGTGACCTTAAAATGTTGCATGCATGTATCCACTCCTAGAAAAAGGAGACCGTGTTGTGTCCTATATTGTTGGTTCAGAGGCTAGAATTGTATCCTTTATAAGACAAAATTAAATGCTAGAATTACATTCTTTTTGGAATGGAGAAGTACAAGTCATTAGAATATGGGTAATTTAACAAAGTCATTATTAAAAACTAGTATAAAAAACTCGAAAAACTATAGCGATCCATTTGAACATGAAGCCATGACACTAATCTGTTACACCACAACGGATGACCAGCTTCTTTTTTCAAGATAATTATTTTTTAAATAAATTACCTACCAGCATCCTTTATTTTGACCAGATAAGCAAGGACTAGGAAACTGCCATGTAAATAGCACCTTTCACATGGTACTAATCATCTGAATTGAGAAGCTCGACATGCATTTTATTCACCATCCATCTAGGATAGGATCAAGAGACTTCTATTATATTAGAGACTTGTTCAACAAAGGCCAATGCCGCAATACCCTTGTCTAAAGAAGATGCTCTTGATCTAGACAACCAGATCGATACAAACGTACGTGTATGAATATATCACTACCATGTAAATAGCACCGTCACATGATGATTAGTATAAAGGAGGAAGACAAGATCGATGTGGGCCAAAGGAGGGGTGGCCGCTTCAAAGACATCTTGTAGGATAAGTGGAATGTTAGATAGAGGAATGTTTATCTTGGGGGCTGTGCCAACCGAAAGACACCGGGGGGTTAGGAATTAAAAACCTGGAGATCCAGAACCAATGCTTGTTGAGTAAGTGGTTGTTTAAGCTTATTAATGAGGATGGCCTATGGCAACAGTTATTAAGAAATAAATATTTACGAACTCAGACTATCACACAGGTTGACCGTAGACAAGGGGATTCTCACTTTTGGTCAGGATTGATGAAAGTAAAACAAACTTTTATCAATATGGGTACTTTCCATTTAAATGACGGTAAACAAGTCAGGTTTTGGGAAGATAAATGGTTAGGAAACTTTACCATTAGAGATCAATACCCGTCCCTATACAATATTGTTAGAAAAAAGCATGATACAGTTGCTACGGTTTTGTCTAGGATTCCTCTTAATGTATCCTTTCGTAGGGCATTGGTAGGTCAAGACTTAAACTTATGGCACAACTTGGTTGGCCGTATATGTCATATTCAGTTGAATGATAGGGCAGACTATTTTAGATGGAGCTTAACACAGTCTGGGTTGTTTACTATTCAGTCTATGTATTTGGCTCTTATTACACATGTTAATGCACGGGGGTATAGTACAATCTGGAAGCTTAAACTACCACTGAAAATAAAAGTGTTTTTATGGTACTTGAAACGGGGGGTTATTTTAACGAAAGATAATTTAGCTAGAAGGAATTGGAACGGGAGTAAATTGTGCTTTTTCTGTTCACAAGAAGAGTCTATTCAGCATCTCTTTTTCGATTGTCATATGGCACGTTTCCTCTGGAGAGTGGTGCATATAGCCTTCAACCTGCGACCACCAAGTAATGTAAATAACATGTTGCACAATTGGGCGGTTGGGGTGGGTAGTATGATTAAAAAACAGCTGCTAGTCGGTGCATCTGCTTTATGTTGGGCACTGTGGCTCAGTAGGAACGATATGTTATTTGACAAATCTCCAATGAAAACTTATGTGCAGGTACTATTCAGAGGAACGTATTGGCTCCGGTTCTGGGCGCAGCTACAAAGGCGTGAACAAGACAGGGATGCAATAAAGAAAGCATGTCAAACACTGGAGGTCTTGACAATGCGGTACTTCGCCCACTATGGATGGAGATTTAGCAATAGAATTACAGGCTAATGTATCTTCAAACTATATGGTGTGAGGTCGTTTTGTTTGGTTGAGTTAGCAGACAGAAGTGCTGCTCGTTTGTAAACTTTGGCCGTAGCCCTTGTAGTCAAGGCTGGATTAATTTCCATTATCTAAAAAAACAAAAGAGAGAGGAAAGGGCACACCCTTCTTCTGTGTTGTTGTCGGTTATTGATCCTTCGTTCTCTAGAAAATTTCCTCTACACAAAAAAAAAACACGCTAACTGTTGAGATCAACATGCTGTTTCTCGCAAATCTTACAAATCGGGCGCACCTTTATTCTCACTGCTAGTGGGCCAGTCTACTTGACTTCTTAGAAGATGTTTCTAGCTTTTTTTTTCTTTTTATTTTGAGAGGGTACAATTTAGAACTCACACAACCACACAGCACCTACACCACCACACGAACACGCGCACACACACATGCGTCCATACGCGAGAAACTGGCGCATGCATGTGTACCCAAGGATAACTGGCTATGCAATAAACATTAAACATCAAGTTACAATCTCGTTCTAGGATACTACGCAACGCCAAGGGGATTTCAGCTTGCCACTCCAGCCTTGGGCTATTGCGAACAGCCAGCCTAGCACATTCATGAGCTACAGAATTACAAGAACGTTTGATGAACCGAAAAGAGAATTCTTGAAAGCTTTTGCTCATGTCTTCAATTTCCTGTAGCAAAGGTTGGATTCTTGACCGTTGCTGCTCGCGCATGTTCCATAGGTTCAGTAACTCCAGAGAGTCCGTTTCAAGATGGAGTCGCTGGATTCCTTTTGTTTTAGCCAGGAGAACACCATCTCGAGCTGCTACTGCCTCTGCTGTCAGGGCATGGGCAATGCTCCCACCGTCCTACACAAACACCATGATGGTCCCTCAACATGATGCCTGAACCTGCTTTCGACGTACCATTTGCCGAAGATCAAACGCCCATCTCCGTTGAGGATCAAACCTGGTCACAATTCACAAAGATCCTGGTGCTACTGATGCTCTGCTAACTAACCGGTCACATGGCTTTTTCGCGATGTTCCTAATTTTCTAGAGGCAATGCTGATTCGTTTTCCTGGTCCAACATCAGGCGCCACGAACCATGGTGAAGGTAGGTAAGGTAATACTGTAAGTAAATGTGCTAGGTGCGTGCATTACTAAACTGCTACCCAGGATATAGATGAAAAACATGAGACTGGCAGCTTTGGCGGCTGACTTCTCCAATCTTGCAAAGTGTGCAGTGAGCATGAGGAAGTCTTTGTCCAAAAAAAATGAGGAAGCAGTAGACAGATGTACTTCGTCTACAATTTCTGAAAAAATAATGACAACTCAACGCGGTTTTTTAGAAGACGATTTCCCTCGCAGAAATGATCATATTATAATTCTCTAGTTTGAAGTTTTCTTGCACGGGACACAAAATCTACATACATATACAATCTGTAATGTACTTTGGACAGGACCAAGACCAACCGACAGTCTAACAAAACTGAAACTTAAAAAAAAACGATTGCATTGGTTAAGAGATCGAACGAGGATTTTTTTTTAATTTTAACCGATTTTTTAAGATATTTTTAAAAAAACCCGTCCGCAACCTTATTTACACCCGGTGACCCTTTTGGTCACGCCACAAGCGCCGGCGCGACAGAACAACTCTGTCACGCCGAAGCATGTGGCGCGGCAGGCCTGCCACCGTGGCCGGGCGGGCGTCGGGCTGCCACGCTGGCACAGGCTCTGTCGCGCCACATGCTTTGGCGCGGCAGGCTTGTCGCGCCAGGCGGGCTGGCGCGACAAGCGCAACATACAAGCCCGCCCGCGGCCCCCCCTCTCTCTCCCCTCACTTCTTCCTCCTCCAGCCCCGCGCCGCCCGCGAGCTGCTCCGCCGCCGCCTTCGCTCCCAGGCCCAGATCCCCCCCAAATCGGCCGTTTTGGGGTGGGAAAAGTAGGGGGAATCGTTCCCCGCGTCGTCCCGAAGGTATTCCCCCAGTTTTTCCCTTGTTTCACCGTACGATTTGGTAGGCATTGAGTGGTTGTGGTGACCTAGGGTTAGGATTGGATTTCGAAATTTATATGAATGATAGGTTTTTTGGTTGGATCGGATGCTTAGAGCACTTGGCTTCTGGCGATGGCTGAGGCTTTTCCTTTTGCTGCACAGGTGAATGAAAATTTGAGCTTTCAGAGAAAAGTAGGGGTATGAAGTGCAAGTTTCCAATCTTCCATCTTAGCAGGAACCAATTTGAGGCATCATGCCAGATGGTTGCAAGAAAAGGAGACAGAAACAAAATGGTCTTGCACTTTTCCACTTGTTTTCACGCCAAAGAGAATCCATTTCTGCTGCTAGGGCAACCCAACTTGATTTAGCGATGGGTTCGGAGGATATTGAAAATGATGGAACTGAAACTCAACCTACTTCGTCCTTGCCACTTCCTAGCTCCCCTCATTTTGATTTAGCGGTGGCTTCGGATGATTTTGGGGGCGATTATTTTGAGCAAGAGGAAGAAAATGTTGATGATGATGAAATATCATTAGGATCCGAAGATGATGATTTGGATGAAGTCGAAGTTGATGAAGTGTCTGAGCAGGACGCGGGGGATGATGTGGAACAAGAAGAATTAGGGGAAGGTGCATCGCAACCTTCATCCGTGGCACGTGATGACGGGCGGTTTTCATATACGGAACGAGAGTTGCAGTTGCTTAAGGAATGTCACGTTGAACTCCCTTTGGTGTCCAATTCTAGGGACATAAGCATGTGCCACAAAGCTGTATGTGACTCCGCATTTATGGAATCGGAGGGTACTCTTTCCACGGAGAATTCACAGATTCGCAAGGGGATGAAGTTTGCTACCTTAGAAGAATTGCAATTTTTCTTGGCTGACTATGCGGTTAAGGTTTTCAGGCCTTTCAGTGTTGTCCACTCAGATCGGAACCTAAGATATGATATTATCTGCAAGCAAGGGTGCATGTGGCGTGTTTGGTGTAGACTAGTGAGGGGCACTAGACAATGGAAGATTACTAATTTGGTGCAACCTCACACTTGCAGCACGGTGGTGGTGAAGCAAGAGCATGCCCAGTTGACGGCAAGGTACCTTGGTCGCCGGATTCAAGGTATTATTGAAGAAGACAGCGACACGTCGGTGTCATCTCTTGTGGAATCCATTTTCGCCTTTAGTTCTTTTAGGGTGAAGTATTCGAAGGCTTGGCGTGCAAAGCAACACGCATTGGCTGTGTTGTGGGGTGATTGGAAGGAGTCCTATGCGAGGGTCCCACGTGTACTCAATGCTATGGCTCACTTTAATCCGGGCATTAGATGGTACCCTTACTATTCGGGGTTAATGAAGCCGGACGGTAATGTTATGAAGTACGTGCTTCAAAGGGTATTCTGGTGCTTCCCGCAGTGCTCCACTGCTTTTCAATATTGCCGTCCTGTGATTCTTGTCGATGGCACTTTCTTGACCGGGAAGTACAAGGGCACATTGATGATGGCAATTGCAGTAGACCCTGAAAGCCAGCTGGTCCCACTTGCTTTTGCATTGGCCGAGAGCGAGAACAATGAGAGCTGGTCATGGTTCATGGCTCTAGTTCGCCGGCATGTGTTGGGTCCATCACGGCAAGTGTGTATGATATCTGATCGGCATGCAGGACTTCTCAAGTGTGCCGGTGATCACATGGATGGATACCCACCACTTGTCCATCGATGGTGCATGAGGCATTTTGCCGCTAATATGTGGCGTCGACAAAAGAAGCACGCTGTTATTGACAAGTTAAAAATATTGTGTGCTGAGGAGACGGTTGAAGGATTTGAGGACACTCTGAAAGACCTAATCAAGGATTTAAATGAGCCAGCAAAGGAATGGTTGGAAAATGAAATGGCAGACAAGGATAAGTGGGCACTTGCTTATGATGAGGGCGGCAAACGATACGGAATTATGACAACCAACAACTCTGAAGCATTGAACAATGTTTTCAAAGGAATCAGAAGTAGACCGGTAGCCGGAATCGTTGAGTACTCGTTCCAAAAATGCAATGAGTACTTTGTTAATAGGTGGCAGAAGGCGCGTGACTTGCTTGATGATGGTAAAAAGTTTGGTGCAATTGCTGAGAAACACTTGGCAGATGCGCAAGAGCGTTCAGTTCTTCAAATTGGGGAGGCATATGGGCCCCAAAGAATGGTGTACTCTGTTAGAGGTGCTGGAGGCACAACAGAGGGCGGAGAGAGTCACGGAGGACGCAATTATAGAGTAGACTTGACAGCTGGCGAGTGCAAATGCATGATTCCACGTTTGAAACACCTACCATGTTCACATTTGATTACAGCTTGTAGGGCTAGAGGTCTTGATTGGCACACATACATGTCGCCGTTGTACATGAGAGAAAACACCATTAAGATATGGGCAGCGGTGCTTGCTTGGCTATATAGGCAGCTGTGTGAGGCCTGTAGACGTATCGGTGACGATTCCAGTTTTGGAGG
>OAMR01000067.1:3096320-3130523 GCA_900205405.1 Echinochloa crus-galli
CCTGTCGCGCCACCCCGCCTGGCGCGACAAGCCTGTCACGCCAGAGCATGCGGCGCGACAGGGCCAGCGCCAGCGTGGCGGCCGCCCGCTCCCCGTGCCACGGTGGCAGCCCTGTCGCGCCACCGCTTGTGGCGTGACAGTGGTGTTTGGTCGCGCCGCCTCTCCTGGCGTGACCAAAAAGGTCACGGGGTACAAATAAAGTCTGGCACGGGTTATTTTTAAAAATATCTTAAAAAATTGGTTAAAATTAAAAAAAAATCTCAAACGAGAGCTCAGCAATGTTGCATTCAGGCAGTCAACAACGCGATTGGTATCAAAAGTCCCTGCCGTACGCAGCCTCTTAGAACCATAAAAATACCATCCGGGGCGTATCAAAAGCGCAAAGTTTACAGATATCAACAACATCAAAAGCAAACTGCACATTGACTGTGAAAGTCTGTCCCAAAATACACATGATTTCACTTATTCTAAAGAATAGACAAGATTTTATTTGGTCTACCAGAGGTGCCTTTATTTCACTACAAAACAAATAATACATTTGACTCCAGGTCTGATCTTCTGCAGCGTCGAACAAGAGGGAATGGGCATAATAATAAGTCCCAGGTTTATAATGGGTGCAAGCAATTATGCCATCAACAAAGCAGGCATTTTGTACAACATATATAGTGCAGCCGTGGTGCTTAGAAGATGAATACGACACTGTCATGGACCCTGGACTTCTGGTTCTGAGCAACACATTCAGAGATCCACATCAAGTTCCTTATCTCCTGCTCACGTAGCCTGATGTACGCAAAGAAAACACCATAGTGGAACTGCAAGGCAAAAGAAAAGATTTATCAACAGATAGCACCATGAATGAGATGATGGCTGAATTTATGGGAGTAAGTAACAACAGCATGAAGCAAATTCTTATAATAACATATCCAAAGCAGAAAATATACCTGCTGCTCAAAGGACAAGCATAGCCTCCTCACTTCCTCCTCATAAAAGGCCTTATCCAACATCTGGCTTTCTCCATATGAAATCCTGGAAAATATAGACTGGTATGGTGGATACTTCTCCATTGCACCGCGCACCTGCATGATGAACAAGCACAAAAGAAGTGTTATGGCAATCAAAATAACAGATGCAACAACACAGCATGCATACAGCAGAAGCATCCCATCTTGAAAGGCTACAGGGTTTGGGAGAGAGAATACCTAAACGTTACTGTGGGATTTTTTGTTTTATTATCCTACAATAAGTGTGAAATCAAACTGCAGGTGCAAAGGTGTAACCTGCCATAAACCAATGTATGTATGTTACTTATATACTATGCTCCTAAGCATTTTGATCCCAATTTCTCCTATCCAGAAAGGCCCTAAAAAGACATTTTAACTTTCAAGTGGGAAAGTACACAGTGCAAAAATTACAATTGATACTGAGAAAATATTCAAAAATGTTGTCAAAAAGAAAAAAAATACTAAAAGGCATGGAATTTATGACATGCATATCGACGACAAATTAATAATATAATAATATAAACAGCTTTTCTGAATGCTTATGCAAAAGGCAAGAAATGGGTTAGTTTGACATATGATGATCACACATATGGCACATCAAAATATACCATACAATGCTATTTCTTATCTCAAGCTAAGCATATAATTTCATTAATGTGTCAGCCAAATAGACAAGCCCATGCTGCAGATATAAACAAACACTCAGAAAATCAAGTTTGAGACATGACAATTCATGGAACACCATGGTTCACCATTTTTAAGATAAAAAGCTTTGGATGGAACATTTTTTGTCTCAATGAGCTTCAGGAGTCTAGTATCCTGATCTTTCCACCAAATGCACGGATAGCACTAGAACAGACCTCTTTTGCTAATAACAGAGTGTCAAAATCACTGTAGAACTTAGCCACTAAGAGCACAAAATAAAATGTTTATGGACTAAAATAGTTCGACTATAGCAATATGCACTTTAAGTCTTTAACAAAAGTAAAAAGAAATAATGCATTAGATGTCAAGTAAACCTGGTCAACATCTTCACAGACAGCCAGTTCTTCATGACCATATGGATACCTGGACGACATCAGAATATTACACTCACATGAGAAACATGCACATGTACTGACAAAAAGTACCACTGGCTTAGCTTTCAAGGAAACCATACAATAAACCGAAGTTGGAGTACAGCTTCCTGCGGTCGTCTCTTGTCAACTCGGTCCCAATACTGCAACCCATAACATAAAAATTAGGACAGTATTAACGGAATGCATGCAAAACTGAAAGATGCAAAGATGGAAATGTAGAATTCAGCTCTGTACCTGTTTATTGTAATGTTAACAGCTCTTCTGTCGGCTTCAAATGAAAGGAGATCACACATGATCTCAGCTGTTGCACCACCTAGTTTCTATACCAAAATAGTCATTTCAATATTAGGAACAAAAGAAATAAAGCAAAATAGGATATTTAGCATATTGAGAAAACAGCATCAAAGCAACCGTATTTTAGTACTATATATACCTGGCAAAATTTGTAAAAGTCCTCAAGATATGCTTTGTACAGAGTGTTCCTCATAATCTCAATATTCATGTCATCCAAATCCTAGAAAATACAGACAATTCCCATTAACATGGTATCATTAGCTATTATGAAAAGATCAGAATAAAGATGAATTTATATTCATTGAGCACGAATGATCAGCCGCAGTTTTTACCTCAGACGTAATGCACTCTGAGAAGTAAGGGGCCAAGGGTGTATCGACCAGAACCAATCTATAAAGCTCACGCATGTTTTGAGCAACAGCAAGTGATGCAATGCTGTTGATCAACAAGAAGGCCAAACGGTTAATATACCGAGCTTTTGTACATTTCTGTTGATAAAAAACAGACAGAAACAACAATAACACCTGTCAAACATGCCCAATGGGTGGCATTTCTCCGGCATCATCAATTTGTTTTAAACATAATGGCCCATCAATCTCATTCGCAAGAACATTCATGTTAATGCGTCCTCCGTCCCAAAAGAATGCAATTCTAGAAATTCCAGGACAAATTATTAGTGATGATGATGAAGAATGATGCATGTGCCGCTAATCTATAGTATTCATCCCCATGTGCTGGATTGTTAGCCAAGGTAATTATAATGTTGCATTCGGTTAAAGGAGACAAACTCCACCAGATTGTGACCTTAAAAATGTTGCATGCATGTATCCACTCCCAGAAAAAGGAGAGTGTGTGTTGTGTCCTATATTGTTGGTTCAGAGGCTAGAATTGTATCCTTTATGAGACAAAATTAAATGCTAGAATTACATTCTTTTTGGAATGGAGGAGTACAAGTCATTAGAATATGGGCAAGTTAACAAAGTCATTATTAAAAACTAGTATAAAAAAACTTGAAAAACTACAGCGATCCATTTGAACATGAAGCCATGACACTAGTCTGTTACACCACAACGGATGACCAGCTTCTTTTCTGAAGATAATTATTCTGTAAATAATTACCTACCAGCATCCTTAATTTTGACCAGATAAGCGAGGGCTAGGAAACTACCATGTAAATAGCACCTTTCACATGGTACTAATCATCTGAATTGAGAAGCTCGACATGCATTTTATTCACCATCCATCTAGGATAGGATCAAGAGACTTCTATTATATTACTTGTTCAACAAAAGCCAATGCCGCAATACGTGTATGAATGTATCACTAGCATGTAAATAGCATCATTCACATGATGATTAGTATAAAGGAGGAAGACAAGATGTGGGCAAAGCCAGGGGTGGCCGCTTCAAAGACATCTTTCGTAGGTTGCCTGGATTGCTGTCCCTGTTGAATCCCTCAATTCACCACAATTCTTTGACGGCGGCTATAGACGCACGCTATACAGAATTCCATGTCCTCCGAGCGACCGCAGACAGTGGAGCAAAATTTATGGGCTATGACTAGTGGAAATAACCAGTGGGCCGAGTCTACTTTTTTTTTAGTTTCCTATGGGCCAAAACACCAAGAGAAACAAACAGTAGTGTATGGTTTTCTTCAAAATACAACCCACACTCGCCTAATTTTTTATTAACATTATTAAATCGCACTCTATCACCCTACATATATATCTTACAGATACTCATTTTTAACATTGAAATGAAAATACGACCCATACTCACCTAGTTTTGTTTTTTATTAACTTTATTAAATCCCGCTATATCACCCTATTTCTTAAAGATACTGCAATTTTTAACATTGAAAATATACACCACACTCGTCTATGGTTTCTTTTATAATTTCTTATGTGCATTAAATTAGTGCTAGTACAGCATCCTGACGCTTGTTCTTTATGTTCATAGTAGGAGCCAGAATTAATATTCTGCGTTTTTGTACATTTCTGATGATAAAAAACAGATAGAAACAGCAATAATACCTGTCAAACATGCCCAATGGGTGGCATTTCTCCAACAGTTCATTAACATCTCTCTCATGCAATGTCCCGGTTACAATAAGGACAACATTATCAATCATATGCCCATACCTGTGAAAAACATTATCCTTTCAAAATGCAAACTACAGCACTGGTGCAGGAAATGCTAGCATGCGTGAGGAAAATGGTATAAAGGAAGCACCCGAACACTACTTTGCCACTTACGTTATATACTGCAAGAATGTAGATAGTGGTTCATTGGCCTGGCACAGCATGTGCTTGTACTCATCAACCAGTTTAAGGGTGCATTTCTCCACAATTGTTGTTGTGTGCAAAGGGGAAGGCTCTGCAATTTACCATAATAAGTTCCCAGTACAAAAATGCATTGAACAAGCATATGCTACAAATATTTGACTCAACACATAACTTTGTTGATTAGGCAGGAATCCTGCCATTATTATTGAAAGAAATTGTATTGAGTGCAATATTCCTTAGTCTAGTACAGCAATGAAAATTTGCACATGACATAACCGGAGATAAGAGAAGTCATACATTAAGAGACAGACACACTGAAAGGGTATAGACCCCCCAAAAACTACACACCACATCCTCTATACACAGAAAATGAATCCCAATGCTAGAAAAGGCTGAAAATGTAATTTGCAAAATCTATAAATCAGTATCCACTAAATGTCAGCGAGTGTCAATGGATGAAGATTATAGCAATATATTTCCAAGCAGGGGGAGACATGACGACAGAACAGGTTTTGCTGGTGTCATTGACCCACAAACACAGGTTGATTCTAGAAAATAAATCCCCAAGTGCCAAATCCAACTAAAAGAATTCTTTTATGCAGTTTACATAATGGTTTATAAGGCAATTCTTTTATGCAGTTTACATAATGGTTTACAAGGCATCGTAGCAGTTATGCAGGACTAAGCTAACCTGCAGCCCGCAGGACTTTGTTCAAACTACAGATGCTCGCGTGAATAGAACATATCAATACAGAATGAGGGCTTGGATATGGTATACCTAACTAGACTCCGGGTTCAATCGACCAATTAATGGTCTCACCATACAGGACCTAGTGGGCTTATGCGAGTAATCCAAAACTCATCAGATAACTAGCAAGCGATCTGGACTGACGAGCTTCCCTCACGAGATCCGCGCAACAATGCGCGGAATTCTAGCGGGAGAACGAGCCCTGCCAGTAGAGCTACCCCGAAATCCCCAACCGGGATTCACAATTCGCGTGGGTCAGATCACAAATCGCGGCATCCTCGCATTACCAGCGCGGATTTAGGGAGGAACACACGGGGACGGCAGCTCCCAACCCCGCCCCGCCCCACCTGAAAGCCAAGGAGGCCGGAGGAGGATCTCACCGTTCTGGAGGTAGGGCCCGTACTCGGTGGCGGTGAGGTGCATCTTGATGTCGTCGAGGGTCTCGCACTGGCAGAGGTTGTTGTAGTCGGCGGCGGTGAGGAGGCCCGAGCGGTTCCCCCGCACGATGGCCTCGAGGAACCCGTCGTGGATGTTGAACGACAGCATCTCCCACCCGTACATCTTCGCCGCCGCCGCCGCCGCGGGCTCCGGCTCGCTCCCCGGGGGTGAGACCTCGGTGGGGGGTGGCGGTGGCGGGCGGCGGGAGGACGCGGGAGGCGGGATCGGAAGGGGGAGGGGAGGTCGCCGCAGATGAGATCCGGGAGGTGGGGTCGCGGTCGCGGCGGAAGAGTTTTTATTTAGAAGGGACTCGTTGCCGCAGCACAGCTTGTGAGATCCGAGCGTGGCACGTCGACCGGTTTGTTTCGGGGCCGGGGGGCTTCTGATCGGGTTGATCTGATGGTGCCCGAGGCATTGCCGCTGAACTGCCGCCCCAAAGTTTTTGCCAAAGAGCAGAAAAGTTGATGCTGCTTCCTCCGTCCTACTAAACCAATACCATCAATAATAATCAACCATTAACTCATAGTATCCTACAATAATCACACATACAAAATCCGTAAGATCCATCAATTAATGAAAAGCATCAACAGAGTAAAAAATCCGTGGATCAAAACTAAAATGACTAATATCTACGATTGTAAGAAGAGTATGAGCTATAAATGAATATATTGTCACAAAATATAATTGCACAAATACCACCACTAAATCGACCGTCGTCGTGCCCATCAACGTCTGGAGTCGGTGAATCACATGCCGCACCACTGGGCGAGGCAGAGTGATGACAGCCGTAAAAATCTATAAATGTTGTATTTACATAAGGACTATTGTGTAATTCAATAATTTGGATAGAATATTTTGATAAAGTCTACTTTTGCAAAACTACCCTTAACTGTGTATAGGAGATATACTTCATGTCCTTTTGATTAAAGGAAAAAACTATAATAGATGAAGACCAGGATAGAGATAAAGACTACAACAGTAAAAATATCAAGAAGAAATTAAAGAAGACCCTGGACACCTATGGGCTTCCTTAACCTCCATGTATCCCTGCAGATAGAGTTTAGAAAAAACTCAACCACGATAGAAACTAACCCAGCTCTGGTCAAGCCTTACAGTATATATACATAGCACTCAACCATGCTCACAGACCGCACCAAAAACTCCCAAGACCAGAGAACAGTAGAGTTGGGAGAGATCGAGAGAAATCAGAGCTTTGGAAGTGAGCTTGCTGCTAAGGCATGGACCTAAAGCAGATTTACTTTCTTATTACTCATGATTTCTATTCTTTCTTCCGTGGTCCTGCTAGTTCTCCCAGCTGTCCTATGCTAGGATTAGAGCTCTAATTTATGCAAATTTTACTTTGCTTTACCGTTAACAAGATAGTAGTATTCTACCGGACTCTCACTTCTACTAATTAAAAAAGGTAAATGGTTAATCAGGCCTATAATAAAGAATAAAGGTACACATGTTAACTTATATGAATAAGTAATACATTTGTGCTAGCGCCCGGACGTCCTAAGGAAAAAAAATCAGACGGGTGACGTGGTGCAACCACATCCAAGTATTCCTCCCCCGACGGTACTGTAGCACAGAAAAAATCCCGCCACAACATGGGTATGATGTTGTATGCAATATATAAATTTTTTTGCAACATTCAAGAATAACGTATGCAACATCAAACAATAGTATGTGCAACATAAATAGTCATTGTTTGCAACACTAAAAAACAACACGCTGCCACTCATCCACGCACGGCAGCATAAAAAACTCCCAATAAAAATGCAACATCCGGATGAAACACTTAAAACATGCATGCGAAACATATGCAACATCGTAACATCCCAGATTATTTTTACAACATACACATCAAACACTTGCAACATTCTTCTGAACATCCGAAACACGTGAAGCATGCTCTTGCAACATGGAGCAAAACCCGAACGTACCAGATCTACTTTTGCAACATTCACATCAAACAATTGCAATGTTCTTCTTGAACATCTGAAACATGTGAAACAGGCTCTTGCAACATGGAGCAAAACCCTAGAAAAAAATAAGAACCAAAGAAGGAGGAGGATGGTGAGCAGGGAGCACCGGCGTGGAGGAGATGACTGCCGCCGTCGCCGGCGCACGCGAAGGATGGCACTGCGGAGGCAGTGATGACGACACGGAGACGAGGGAGGCCGACCTCAACGTGGAGGAGGGGCGGCGGCGGTTGTGCGCACACACGGAGAGAGCTCGACCCTAGCCGCGGGCGAGCGCCTGTCGGCACCCAAAAGCGCCCCCAGTGGAGAAGCTCCTCTGGTGGCCGCCGGGGAGCAGCGGCCACAGCGGCTCGCACACACGAAGCCACTGGGAAGCGGCGGCTGGCGACCGCCCGTGCGCTGCAGAGAGAGAGGGGAGAGAGATGAATGGTGTGTGGCTCCAGAAAGGTTGTGGAGCGGTGGTGGATAGCGGTACTGCAGTAGTGGCAGAAAAATTAAACGCGGGAGAGCAGTTGGTGGGAGGCGTCCGATGTCTCAGCCACGTGTCGGACGTCCACTCCCTAGCATTACCGTAAGTAATAACAATAGTTTGAGAACCATTACTAACTAAGAGAAATATAAATAGTTAATTCTAAGTAGTTTACACAAGTTGAAAAGCTAACTAGCTTGTTACATGATCAGTATTGAGATATGACTGCACATATGACTTATCTGAATACGACTGATAGAATTTGATCATCACTGGGCGGCAGTGGACATTTTGTTAGCAATGACCTTTATAAATTATCCAGATACTAATACTATGATGACTTAACAAAACCCATCAATACATTAGGTCCTAATTTGGAGAAGAGCAAGGAAGAACACACTGAACTCCAGGCAAGCTGTGCATATCAGTACCTGTTAAATAAACATGATGATAATTAAATATTGAACCATGCCTGTCATAATTCAGGAAAAGAAATAAGTATTACTCAGCCTGGGACAACCAATCCTTGAATTGTGATATGCGGCAAATCCAATATAAGTGTGGGAAGGACATTCTCTCTTAAGTAGAGGATTTGGTGTTGGTTTCTCATAGATAGGGTAATACCATGGGTGAAAAATTATGACAGCACAAAAATGTACCTCTCTATAGAGAATAAATAAAAGTTGTTAAATTATAAATGACTCTCTATGCATTTGTAAATACTAACTCTCATGTGATAAGTGGGAGCATAGGTTAACCTAACTTGTTGAGTATGATAATGTTTGCTTGTTGACTAATATGCGCAGAACTGAATAAAAAGGAATGTCTTAATGGATTGGGGAGTGACAGGAGCAACATTAGTTGTAGTTTAGTTTTCTTTCACAGTAAAGTTTGTGTCCAGTACCCAATGTAGTACATTGTACTCTTAAATAATGAATAAAGATTACTGAACTTGATACAAAAACATTGTTCCACATTGCCTGACACCTTATTGAATTACAATTGTTCATAAATATGCGGCGGCTGTCATCTCCAAAGTTATGTTTGCAGCATGACAACAGCCGTCCCCATGGGCAACAGGAAGACGTGGGTTCCCGGACCCAGCTGAGGAAGCACTGCTTTAGGAACGGGCACGCCAAAAAGGTCGTCGCTGCATCGCCGGTCGTCATCATCCTGCTGACCAAATTCTGATTGCCTCTAACCTACTCTGTAATGGAGTCGCACAGATCGTCAGTTTGCAGACCAAATTCTAATTTCCTCTAACCTACTACCTCTGTTCTAAATTACTATTCGTTGTTGACTTTTTCTTATAATATTTGACCATTCATCTTATTCAAAAAATTTGTCCAAATATACGAAAAAATAAGTCATATCTAAAGTACATGCTATGATAAAGTAAGCCACAAATAAGAGAAATGACACTTACAAATTTTTGAATAAGACGAATGGTGGAAAGTTACGAGAAAAAGTCAACAACGAATAATAATTTAAAACGGAGGTATTACTTCATAATAATGGAGTTGCACAGATCGTGAGTCATCCCCGGTGCCAGCTAATAGGAGGAAAGACCCCATCGCCACCATCCTCCCAGCGGCTGACTGCTCTAGCGGCGATGGAGGTAAAGTTAGGAAGAGAAGGACGGCGATGGCGGTGAATAGGAGAATATGAGTAATGCATTGACAAAAACGAATGAATAGATTGAAAGAGCTCAGTCTTGTCTGCATGATGTCTGTATTATTGAGCCTGATTAATTTTGAGTTTTTTAACTTAATGAAAATTTAGGATTGACGACGCCCATGTTACAATTAATCCGTTGGGTTAGCTGGACTTCAGGCAGACTTGTTTGATGAACTCCATACAGGAGGGCCACAATTATAGAGCATGGATGTTTGCAGACTATTTATACTTTAACCATCCCTGAGCCTTATTTGCATCTCAGCCGTAGTGCTGCAGCCGTAACCTCCATGTTGGAATGGCCAGGACTCTTGGCCACGGGTCAGAGAGGTGCCTGAATCAAACACTGCCACCGTCGGCAGTTAATTGATCTGCATGTTGTTCTTAGGCCGTGTTTCACAACTCCACGATTTTTTTAAAGGAATCTTGCATGCACGAAGTAAATAAAGTTTATTTGTAAAACCCTTTTAGAGATGTGTGCAACTTTGCGTGACGAATCTAATGAGCCTAATTAACCTATGATTTGCTACAGTAATGCTATATAGTAACCATCCTCTAATCGTGCGATCAAAGGCCTCATTAGATAGGTCTCGCGAAATAGTCTAATGTCGTGAAGATAGTTTTATAAACTGATTTATTCAATATCCTTAATTATTGGTGAAAGGGCTCTCAAAATTTTTACGCAATCAAGTAAACACGGCCTTATTACGAGCGTCTCTGCAGAACAACATTGTATTAATGCAAAAGGAAGCTGCCATGTATACCTGACTGGCTGTTGTTATTTGTCTCGTGTATCATATGCCTGTCAAATGATACGCTGCCCAAGGTTTTCTTAATCCATGTATTACTCTGATGCTGAATTGCTGATCAATGAAGAACACAGACATGTACAAGGAACTTTTCTTAACTGAACCAATGTCACTGCACTGCTCAGATTTTACCCTGAAATTCTGTGCCGTTCAATATGGATACGTGTTTGTGTTGAGAAGTTCAGTTGAGACCCAAAGATCACACATTACGTTTCAAGGATGCGAACACGACGCACTTTTGATGCGGTGTTGGCTGCTGCTCCTAGGAGGAAGGTTTGCTCCTCTAGGCTTCCTAGCGGCAGTTGCTGGCCGCTGGTTAGAGGCCTCTGACCCAACTTATCATTCCCATCGTCGCATCGCACCCTGACGAAATTTATTTTCCTGTTTTCCCCCCTTTTCGAGACGAACATCCGCATCATTTCTCCGATGGTTGTCACCGGGGAACTAAAACTACATGGGCGAATGGCACATGGTATGTGCAAGCATTTTTTACTTTATGATTATGAAACACTTGTTATTAAGTTTGGCATGGATGAAGTGTTCTACTAGTTCGGTGCTAAGATTGGGCATGGGCCTCGGAACGTAAACTTGGCAACCACTTTTTTTTAAGGAAAATGTCATCGTTATCTATGTGTGTTGAAACTGCTTGAGGGTTCGGTTTGTCCTTTACTCCTAAGCATGCCCTGATACAAGTCTGAAATATATGACGCATCGAAATCTCTCCGATGAAGAATCCTTTGTGCAGTTACGATTTACGAACAACTTCTTTTCCTACAAAAATTGTTATAGATTGGGGAAACTTTGTGCCAACGGAATGAGATTCTAATCATCTTTTCTAGAAAAGAATGGTAATCTGGAACCTCCTGTTAGCGTTGCACATATGTTTAATGCATGGCTAAATGGGTTCGATAAGAAATTTAAGTACAAAATATTGGTTGGAGCATCTGCATTATGCTGGGCAATGTGGTTAAGTAGAAATGATTTGGTTTTTAATACACCTCGAGCTGTTACTCCAATGCAAGTTGTTTTCCGCGGGACACACTGGATCCGTTTTTGGACGTTGCTGCAGAAGGAGGACGAGCGACCGCATATTATGCGCGGGTGTCGTGCGCTTGAGACCACGGCGATGGAAATCTTTGCCCACAACAGCTGGCCGTTTAACAATAGAATTACTTTTACTTAATCCGTACTTTGTTCCAGAGACATATCTTTTTTCAGCTACAATTCAGTTTCGTTTTGTATTAAGAAACAGCTATATGCATAGTTTCATGCAGAGGCTGAAATATTGAAATATATTCCCTTTTCTAAAAAAAATCTCGCTGCCCTGTGTGTTACAAGTTATTCCCTCTGAAAGATCGACATCAGTATCTTAGAACAGTCTGTTATCACTTTATTTTGGATATCCTTTCTCCGATACAATATATGGATGAAAAAAATTTACACGGGCATTTGTAATAATCCGAAAATATCGCTGATGGAATATTTGACTCTTCCTTGTCTGGACAAACATTTTTCCTGGGAGAAACTCTGAATTTTCAAACAGAAAAATTCTTCTGATATGTTCAGTTCATAAAAAATAAATTTCAAAAAGATAAAAAGGACCCATGGAGAAATTCGATCGTGCGGACAAAACTCATATAGAACTGTGGGTATAGTCAAAAGTATAAACTCATGCTTTCGATGATGAAGTGACCCCAACATTTCTGTCTGGGGGTTAAAATGCAAGAGCTGTTTTACAATGATATTATTTTTGGTACCTGCGCCCGTAAATTTGTACATCTTGTATCTTTATTTAGGTACATCTGGGTGCTCCATGCTCCAGGTACCTCTAGGAACTCCCTTTGTTTTAATTAATTACAATCATTTTAAAATTTCTCAAAATGCAATCACTTGTATGAGAAAGACATAAAATGGGCTGAAACTTCTTTTGTTGAGATATATGGCCTGAAACTTGCGTCGCCTAGAAATTGTGTGCGCAAAAAGATCATTTTTTAAACTCTTTGTTGATTACACGTTTCCACGAAGTCTGCTGCAATTGAGGGTGGTGTACACACGAGAAATGGGCTGACAAATACTCCATATATTCTGAAAAACTTGACGTCTAGGACAGCGACACGGTCTACAAAACACAACTTTGACCTCTTGTTATTCTAAAAATATTTATCAAAGAGTGATATATGTATACTTTTATGAAAGTATTTTTCAAGACAAATCTATTCGTATAGTTTTCACATTTGTGAAAGGGTCTCTAGTCTAATGGTTAGAGCACCTGAGTAGCACTTAGCAGACCCAGGTTCGACTTCCCGTGGGAGCGAATTAACTGGGTTTGGAATAAAAAAATCTAAAAAAATAGGTAGGGGCTTCCCCTCCCGATTTCGGTCACATTTGTAAACTCAACAATTTAAAAGTTATTGATGATTTATATTCTCAATGTTTGACTCAAACCTTGTCCTAAACGTCAGGTTTTTCAGAACGAAAGGTGTTCTATAGTTTTCACATTTGTAAACTTAACAATTTAAAAGTTATTGATGATTTATATTCTCAATGTGAACGGAGGGAGTACTCAGTTGCTTTTCCTTTTTGTTGACGCAACCTGAGTACTTCACGGTTTTATACTAATTTAAGATTACACCTTTTGTCTCGCAGAGTTTTGCAAGATTACTTTTGCGTTCAGAACCATTTTGGTACTATTCTGCTCAAATAATGAAAATAGTAGCCTTGTGTCATGAAAAAAAAAACAGATGACGCTTAAATTATTCATGCATTTATGCATCAATCAGATAAGCTAAATTCAAGATATCATACAGGCCAATGGTATGAAGCAAATTTGTGATCTATTAAATTTCACCAATGTAGGTCCATCATTCATGGTCGCTCCTGAATCCTTTTTTCAGGTGTCCAGACTGTACACTGTCCTCGGGCATAGACTAGCATCTCTCTATGTTTGTAGAGGATGAAGCAATCTGATAGTCTCACAGTTCATACAAATAACGTAGTTCATAAAGAGTCCATTGGTCTTTACCTAGTCAAGCAACTAACAACATACTCCACACATAGTTCATACAGTAACGTAGTTCATATGACAACATAGTTC
Organism: Echinochloa crus-galli; assembly: GCA_900205405.1. Lineage (NCBI taxonomy): Eukaryota > Viridiplantae > Streptophyta > Magnoliopsida > Poales > Poaceae > Echinochloa > Echinochloa crus-galli. The sequence continues at coordinate 3,110,196 of OAMR01000067.1, forward strand.
TAACGCCCACACATAATTCATAGAAGAACATATGAAATAGCTCAACCAGATCTTGCACCAAGTTGGCGGGCGATGATCTCATCCTGCAAGCTCAAAAAGTACTTCTGCTGCTGCTCACTCATACCACTAATGTCCATACTCATAACATTACAATCTTGAATACGTTGTCTCAGCTCGAGATCTCTTTTCTTTAGCTCAAGCTTTTCCTTCTCCAGTGCCATTATCTGATCATGGTGCTCTTGCTTTCTGTTCTCTTTGAAGGTTTCAAACTCTTTCTTCTTGGCCCACATATTTTCCCACGCTTCCATGTAAACATTATCGGCCTTTGCAGCGAGACCCTCCCCTTCATCATCAGCATGGCTTTCATCGCTTCCAGGAGCAGATGAGCCTGGACTTGCAGTGGCACTTGTCCTCTGCCTTTTCTGATTGAAATTCTCAGCTCTACTCTTTGGCACCATGGCCGTCATGACTTCTACAAGTGCCAGATCTTCCTCAAGCTGTGTACTTTCAGATTGACTTTCCTCTTCCAGAAAACTCATTGGAGCAACCTGCATTGAGAAAAGAAAAGGAGCAAGTATTATGACCAAACAAATTATCTATTCACTACTACATGTCTACATTGCAAAATTGTATAATACAGTAATATCACTTCCAAGTTATAACCAAACTAAATTGCAACGTTGCACCAATTCCTAGCTTAATCAAACCAAATTATTCCATCGCATCAATTCCTAGATGAACGAAACAGAAGAATTGTTTCATTGAATCAATTTCACAAGTTAAGAAATACGGAGAAGTATTATGTTGGAAAACTTGTAAGAGAACGGGAAGCATTTATTAATCTACTACACCGGTGACCGGCCCTCCTCCCTCCAACACCTTCCCTGTCGGCTCCCCGACCCTTGCTCCTGCTCCACACCAGTTCCCCACCGGCCCTCCCTCCCTGTCGCCTCCGAGGAGCGCTATCCCCTTCCCCCACGAGCGCTCGGAGGCGGCGCGGCGGCACGCGGTAGGTGGTGTACGGACGGAGGCGGCGAGATGCGGCTCGCGGCGCAGTAGCCCCCTGCTACATCTCTCCCCTCCGGATCCGGCAGCAAAAGCGAAAGGGGGCAGCAGCGGCGTACCTGGTGGCCGTGGCGGAAGGAGAGCTCCGAGGGTCCGAGCGGCGGCGCAGCGGTTGCAAACCTAGAGAATGGCAGAGTCAGATGTGCGAGGCAAAGGGAAGTCGGGGGAGCGGATGGATAGGGAGCCGCGCGACGGTAGCGAGGACGCTGGAGCGCGCGTGGCGTTTTCTCGGGTTCGCTACTTTTGGGAACCACGCTCATCTCTATTCTTTCCTTTCAGAAACAAAAAGGCATTCCATCTGTCAATTTTGAATTTTCTGTGACGAATTATGACCTGATCAGCGATCAACATTCCAGATCGATCATTGCCGAATGCGAGGATTCGTACGACCTGAGCAAGGTAGCTGATGCTTTGCCGGTGGATATCAGAGGTGCTCAAGCAGAGCTGAACAAATGCAGCAAATTTGCCGCGACAACTATCTATATTACCATATTTGTGTTCCTTTTGGGATGTACTGTAGTACTATCTATCTATAATATGCTTACTTATGAATACACCAATCTCAATCCTGTCGGTCGATTCTATCCTCTCCGGTCCAATACATTTAGTTGCACAATCGTTATTATTACAGCAAAATGGTTAATCAGGAAAAAATGAACAAACTCGCGGCCGCCACCACAAATTCAGAGCAACCTGTCCGAGAGGCTGGGCAGGCGTCGGAAGAAGTTGACCGCCGGCGGCGGCATGGGGTCCCTGAACATGGGGTGCCTGAGGTAGTAGAACCCGCCGGCGACGGCCACCATCTTGGGCGGCACCGCGTAGAGCGCGACTGCCACGGCGAGGCACACCCCCACGAAGATCCTGCTGGCCCTGGGGTCCCTCCAGCTCACCAGCGCCTGCAGCCTCTCCCCCTGCGCCGCCACGTCCCCCATGACCCGCTGCACCCTCCCCGCCAGCGTCCTCAGCCTCTCGTACCTCATCCTCAGCACCTCCGGCGGCGGCACCGGGTCGAACTCCTCCTCCAGCTCGTCGCCGTCCACCGTGTCCGCCTGCGACAGCCGCGCGTCCATCCCCGCCGGCCCGCGCAGCCGGAACCGGTGGTACCACACCCCGATCATGAACACGTACAGCGACGCCGTCGGCACCACCAGCTCCGGGTACCACACCAGCACCAGGTACAGCGCGTGCACCAGCACCGTCGCCGGCGGGCTGCGCCACCGCTTCACGCCGTCCAGCCACCGCGCCAGCCCGACGGCCCAGGCCAGCACCCCCATGATCCGGAACCAGTTGGCCTTGGCGCGCCGCACGCTCCACGTGTGCGCGTCCGCGTCCAGCATGTGCCGCACCACCTCGGGGCCCAGCGGCGGCTCCGACCGCGCCAGCCACGCCGCCACCGTGCGCACGGCGGCGCCGCGGAGCGCCTCCTGCTGCGCCACGCCGATCGGCCGCAGGTAGTGCATCCGCGGCAGCAGCGGCGACGTGTAGGTCGCCCACGTGTCCGGCAGCGGCAGCGGCGACGCGAAGCGCACCGCCAGCTGGACCTCGCCCATCTTCTTCAGCCCCGACCGGAGGAGCACCAGCAGTGGGTACGACGCCGTGTAGGCCCGGTTGGTCTCCAGCGTCGACACGCGCACGCGGACCTTGCCGATGCGGTAGTCCTGCCGCTCGTCGCCGGCGCCGCCGCCGGCGAACATGCGCCAGTTGTCGAACACGGCGACCGTGAGCACCGTGCAGGGGTCGTAGACCTGCCACGTGTACTGCTCGTTCCACCGCGGGCTGAGGCTGTCGGTGACGGTGCGGGTGCGGACCCACTTCTTGCCGTACTTGGCGACGCAGTAGGCGTCCGTGGAGCCCTTGGCGCCGCCGCCCCGCGTCTTCATCGGCAGGAGCCCGCACGCGCCGATGATGCCCAGCTCCAGCACGCCCACCGGCGGCTTCCACAGCTGCTTCGCCGTCGGCCGGTAGTCGCTGCACACGTGCGCCGCCTCGTCCAGCACGTGGTACCCGCCCTCCAGGCACAGCCGGAGGTGCACCCGCCCGGAGTAGAACCCCGGCGGTCCGCCGCCGCCATTGCCGGCGCCTTCCAGGTTGAACCACCTCGACGCCACGATCTGCCGCTCGTCGAGACGCTGCTCGACGGAGCTCACCGGGATGGTCGCGTGGCCGAGCAGCGCGGGCTCCTTGATCATGGACCGGTCCTCCACGAGCACGACGAGGCTGTCATCGAGGGGCTCCGACGCGACGAACATGAGGTCCTCGGACCACGCGAACGCCGAGCCGCCGCCGCCGCTCGCCGGTGAGCGCCGCGTCCGACGCGACTGGAACCCGAGCGCTACACATACATCACAGGTCGGCACTTATGTCCGCGGCCATGGTAGCTCGTATGGGAATACTCCCGCCGCACTCAACACCATGCTTTTGTCCACGGCAGCCTGGTAGTGGAGAACTCACCGGATATCTCGTCGAGGACGAGCACGTGGCCGTGGACGCCGAGCCAGAAGATGCACCCTCCTGCACGCCCCATGATCCGCTTGTACGTATCCAGCAGATCCAAGCTCACGCCGCCGGTCCAATGGTCATGGCCGGCGTTCCTCCAGACAGACGGCCGGAGCCAGCGGTCGTGCCTCGCCGAGAAGACACACGCATGGGCTTCTATTCTGTTATCCATGTAATCCAGCACCAGGCACGCACACAGCACCCTGAAGCTCGACATGGGACAGCCGCCGCCGCCGCCATTGCCGCCGGCGCCTTCCAGGTTGAACCACCTCGACGCCACGATCTGCCGCTCGTCGAGGCGCTGCTCGACGGAGCTCACCGGGATGGTCGCGTGGCCGAGCAGCGCGGGCTCCTTGATCATGGACCGGTCCTCCACGAGCACGACGAGGCTGTCGTCGAGCGGCTCGGACGCGACGAACATGAGGTCCTCGGACCACGCGAACGCCGAGCCGCCGCCGCCGCTCGCCACCGAGCGCCGCGTCCGCGCCGACTGGAACCCGAGCTGCACCTTGACGCGCACGTCGAACGGCAGCCCCGGCGGCGGCGCCGGCACGCGCAGGTCCTGCGCCTCGATCACCGTGGCGCGCAGGTACCAGAGCTTGGGCGACTGGTACACCTTGGAGCGCGTGTGCGCGGCGTACGGCGCGTCGGTGCTCCACGCCTCCGGGAACGCGTCGTCGGCCTGCGTCCCGATCCAAACCGCCACCATGATGTCCCCCGTCACCATGCCCGGCTCGCCGCCCTCGAGCCGGTACCACTGCGGCGCCAGCGGGCCGCCGTCGGGCTGGTCGCGGGCCGGCACGTCGGAGAGGTCGAAGCAGACGCCGCCGAGGAAGGCCTCGCCGGGGGACGGAGCGCCGCCGTCCCACACGGAGATCTCCAGCGTCGGCTGCTCGGGCTTGGCGTGGCTGATGGCGAACACCTGGTTCCACTCGGGGTTGCCGGTGCCGGAGACGTCGCGGCCGGGGCGCGACCGGAGCGAGTGCGGGCCGGCCTGGACCTTGACGTAGGGGCCCTCGCAGGCCCGGATGCCGCGCACCCGCACCACGCGCACGAACAGGTAGCGCATCGGCTCCACCAGGTCGTACGAGGATGGCTGCGCCGGCTCGGCGGGCTCGCCGGCGGAGGCGAACCGGCCGGGGATGACGCGGGGCGAGGTGGCACTGGCGGCGTAGTAGTCGGGGTGGTGGTGGCGCATGACGCGGACGCGCTCGGTGCTCGACGCCATCCGCGTCTTGCGCACCTCGGGAGGGTACGGGTCGCCGGGCTCCGGCTCCGGCGCGGGCTCGGGCTCCGGCTGCGGCTGTGGCTCCGGTGGCGGCGGCGGCTGTGTCATTGGCCCGTGTGGACCGTGCACCGGCGGGCCATGGGGGCCGTGCATTGGCGGCGGCGGCATCATGGGGCCGTGCATCATCGGCGGCGGCATCATTATCGGTGGGTGCATGGGCGGCGCTTCCTCCACGATGATGATGGGAGGCTGCGCCGACGGCTGCTGCACCTCGACGGCGGCCTCGGTCGGCGCGGGCATGTCCGGGAGCTCCCTGGGCGCTTCCGGCAGGACCTCCGGCGGCGGCGCGTTGTCGGCCTGCTCGGGTGGCCTGTCCTCCGGGGGCGGGGGCGGCGGCGGCGGCCCGTCGGCCGGCTCGTCGTAGTAGTAGATCTTGAGCCCGACCTCGCCGCGGACCCAGCTGAGCAGGCTGCGCTTCTCGAGCGGGAAGTAGACGATGCCCTCCTCGCCGCGGCGCGAGAACTGGGAGCCGTAGATGTCGACGCGGCCGAGGAAGTGGTTCTTGCCGCTTCCGCCGCCGCCGCCGCCGCCGGAGGGGTTGAAGCGGCGGTCGTGGTAGAGGGAGACCTCGAGCGCCTCGGCGTGCATGCTGGCGGGGTCGTGCACGGCGAACTCGAGGCGCTCGTGCCACTGCGGGCAGAGGTCCCGCGGCACGGTGCGCGTGCGCTTCCGCTGGCCGTCGAAGTCCACCACGGCGAAGGCGCTGCACGTGCCGAGCCCGTCCTTGGGCACCAGGTCCCGCGCGTCCACCACCTCGACGGCAAGCCTCCGCACCATCGGCGGCGGCGGACCACCGCCACCGCCACCGCCGGCCGCCATGGCCGGAGCAGAGGAAGAAGCAGGGGATGGGGGGCGGAGAGCTTGGCCTTGGCGCGCGCCGGCGTGAAAAGGGAGGAGAAAAAAAACACCCGAGAAGGCGACGGGCAAGGGGAATACGGTTCCTTATGATCGATCGGCGTGGGGTGGCCTGGTGGGGCGATCAAGTGCTTGCTTTTGCTTTTGCGGGGGAAGCTAGTGTGCTTTTGGAGGGAGAAGAGAATCTGTGCTAGAGTGAGAGAGAGGCGCGGAGGAAGGGAAGGGAAGGGAAGGAGAGGTAGAAGAAGTTGGTGTCTTTCTTGACGTGGAAGCTCTCAGCTTTGGGCGGGGCACAGAATCTGATCTGTGCTTGGCGCTTTTGAAATGCGGTTGGGTTGGGTTGGGTGGTGGTGCCGCCGCTGCGTGCGTTCGTTGGCGGCGCCTTCCTCCTGGCCTTTTCTCGCGTTCCCAATGACGGGCCGACAGTTAAAATAGGCTCTGTGCATCCATCGTCGTGGCAAAGAGAAGAGCCTTCTGCCTTCCATTCCATATGTGCTCTGTTCCGAGGTCGGCTGCACGCCTGCACCCAGCAAAAAAAAATTTCGCCTGCCCCATACTCGTATATCATATGAATCAGTTCAGTTGGCTGAAATTTTTCTTTTCTCCACCGTTAGATGTCCCTAACCACTTTCAACGTTCACACTTCATGGTTATATTTTATAAAAAATCTCACCGGTTGATTTGCTTATACTTTCCTTGAGCCGCAGTGGCGTCACAATGCTTCTTTCGCCATTAATTTGACCATCGGCACCTTATTTTCTAGAGTCCGTGTCCTCATTCATCGTCTTCTAGGATCCGTCTTACGTGCGCCACCGCCTGATCCATTCCTCGTTGTCTATATAGCCATCACTACACGCCGCCTTCTCCAGCCAACGCCAGGTGCCAAGTGGCGTCATGGCGACGGCCACCTCACCTCCACCTCCTGGATGGACAATGGTGATCAAGTCTAAAGTAGTAAATCTAAGCCTTAGTTTAACGAATGACCATTGTGGCATGGAAAAGTAACCAACTAGAGGTTCACCTTGAGGTTGAGGGTAGCTTATGTAGTTATTGAATTTGACTACTATCTAGTAGTAAATGATTGAGTTGAACTTAGTAGCAAGGTAAATTGACTTGTCTATGGATGCAATTAAGTGTGGGTATGAAGGAGAGATAACTCCTAGTAATGATAGGTGGTAAACAGAAGTACTCACAAATATGTGGATTATTTTCTTGCACATTTCTGATAATTTTTTGAGCTCTTTATCTTCTGATCAAATAAAGAATGCCAAATTGGTAGATAATGAGATTGCAGACTATAATTTATTTTCCATAGAAAAATGTGGAGCATTCAAAAATCTAGGTGGATGCAGAGATGGAACAAAAGAATCGAGCTACACCTAGAACTTGGGTTTCAGTCCCCATTTTTCAAACAAGCAATTATATATGGAATGCCGTTCTTAAGGCCATTCTCAGTGAGGGTTTCATCAGCATTAAATACAGTGTCATGTCAGCTTTTTTGATGATGTGGCAAAGAATAAATGAAGAGATAGATGAATTGAGTTTCATGGTGGTGAAACCCTGTGTACACTATTTCCAAGAGAGTCTGTGTCTTGCATGTAGCCTTGAAAACAACAAATAATGAAACTTTGCATTGAGAGGGGACTATTTCAACTATGAATTAAATGAACTTTTGCTTATGTGGTATCTTTGGAAAAATAAATATGAAATGACCATTGAGAATGGCCTAAGACGACGACAAGACATACCCAAGACGCCACAAGGCATCATAAATTCGTAATGCCTTAATATCACTGATACAGGGGACCTAGTGCCAATGTATTTCATATGCACAAGCACAACTGGTATATATGGTTGTTGTGCAAAGGTGGAGGTGGAGGCATATCTTGATGCTCATGCATATCCCCGCTGTGTGATGGCAACAGCTGTTGGTAGAAGGGAGGACGGAATCGATTCTTCTGTGTCATCTTTCACTTGGAATTCCCAATTGGGGATCATGTGAGATCGTTCCATCTTTCATTTGCTTCAGAGTTCAGATGCAAATGTAAGTTCATTTCCCTCAAAAAAAAATGTAAGTTCATCGGAACGGCGAAGTGTACCGAGTAGCGACCCTACGAAAGGGCGCCATCATCCGCCTCCACTGATGAGGCACTGAGTGGCTGAGGTGGTGATGACCTTGATCCTTGGGCCAACACAGATTAGGGACAGGTGGAAGCCCAAGAGAGTTTATCCGGCCCGGTCCTGATCGAGGTGACTGGATGACGATGACATCACAAAGTGAGGGGACAAATTATATGGTGAGATGGGATCATATAACAAACACGCACTCATCATTTCGTATAGGACTTCTTTTCCTCAAGGAATCCCATAACACAATTTCGTTTTCCATCAATATAATCCATCCATCTCTGTACACACACGCTGCATGGCGTCTAATTCGTGGCGGCGGCCAGGAGCCTGTGGGCGATGAACGCGCCGAGCGCGACACCGGCGACGGCCGCGGCGACCACCTGCCCCTTGCCGCCGAGCGCCTCCGCCCACGACGTCGTCCCCTCCGCCGCTGCGGCACGCGCCGCCGCGCACTCCTTGGCCTCGGCCAGCCTCGCCACCACCATGTCCGTCCCGCTCACCGGCTGCTTGGGCACGGTGAGCGACAGCACGGTGCCGTCGAAACGGCCGGCGACGCCGTCCAGGTTCGCCGTCTGCGGTAGCGGGAACGTCTTGTGGAACCGCACGTACCCCGCCGGGCGCTCGCCGCGGACCGTCAGCCGCCCGCCGGAGTCCACCTGCACCTTGAAGTCCTCCTTCTTGAACCCTTCAATTCATCATCAAGCACATATATACCATGTAAGTTTTTTCTCAAAGAAAAAAAACAATATGTGTAAGTGTAAGCACATATCTCATGAGTCATGAGTCGAATTCATGACACTCATGAGACGACGATACATATATTCACAAGCAAAGCGTGTGTAATTTACCAGGGAGGTTGAGGCGGATGATGTAGGTGTTGGCGCCGTCGTACCACTCGACCTTGGGTTCCATGTCGGCGACGGTGGCCGCCTCCGGCGCCGCCGCGCCGCTCTTTGCTGCACGCTGCGTCTTGCTGCTCGCCATGAAAGAATGTCCGGCCGATCGATCGACAATGACAAGTGATTCCGTTTGCGCTTGATCTCTGATGATCCTGCAGCCGCTGACCGATCGACGGATGCTGAATTGTTGATGGGGTGTGTTGCTATGAGTCCACGGCCCAACACGATCGTTAGGTTAGCTTATATATGTAGCGCCGGTGTCTGTTTTAATTTGTTTTGTGTGTTTTGTTGGTTATTCCAAGCTTTTCTTCAAGGTTGCGGCGGGAAATCGAGTTTGTCGTCGACGTCTAGGTAAAGGCTAGGGATCTCTCTAGAGGTCGGTGCCTTGCTTTGAATGCTTTCGGCACCCCATGCGGCACGGTACTCCGGTATTCAAGCCATCGTCTCTAGGAAACACAAGGAAGTGTATCACTCGTAACCAAGGCAGATATTGTGGACAAGCAAGCAAGCAAATTCCTTAAATTACATATTCCTACCGTTTCTTCTGTTATACTGCCTACTATTTATCATTGACTTTTTCGTATATAATATTTTGTTATTCGTCTTATTTAAAAAAATACTAAGTATCATTTGTTTCATTTACGATTTACTTTTCAATATTTACTTTATGTATGACTTTTTTTTGTATATTTAGACTAAATGTTTGAATAGGATAAATGGTCAAAATATTATGAAAAAAAGTCAACATTAGGTAGTAATTTGAAACAGAGAGTTACATTAGTTTTTTACTCATCTTTTGTCTCTTGCTCAATGGCTGAATGACAAGTGTAATAGTCAAACTGATGTGCCTATTTACTTCGATGTTACCAAAAATAAATGGTATGCCTACGAAATCCTGTTGCTGTTTTCGTTCAACACCTAAGTTTAATTTGTCATTCCGATGAAATTCTTGTGGCGTCAATGCACGCTATGAAGGCAGCGAGGACGATTGGATTAAGGGTGTGTTTAACGGGCTTTTATGGAAACTGGCCAACTTCTATGCTAAATCTAGAAGGAATTCTATCGAATAGTTTTTTTTTCAAAAAGAAATGATTCTCCAAAACAAACTAGTTTTTATGATTCACATCTTGCACATAATCGAGAATCATCACTTTCAGATAATCAGTTCCCAACGCTTATAGAGAATCAGAATCATTTTCAACAATAGAATCATCACTTTCAGATAATCAGTTCCCAACGCTCATAGAGAATCAGGAATAGGTGGATCTCTACCAACAAAGCCATACAATAATTGTCTCCAAAGATCTGCCTCACAACAAGAGCAATTGGATTAAGAAGTTGTGAGAGCCGATACGTCAATGAGCTACTAAGATTAGGGGCACTTTGAAGGGCTACTAAGTTTTAGATTGCTCACTATATCTATCTTACCAATAGTTTTGCATTAGTGACTAACGGTTTTTGTGCCCATTATGACTATTTTTTCGTTTTTCAGTATAATTTGTATCTTTTCTAAGAGTTTTTATTATAATTTGTATTTTTTCTAAGAGTTTTTATCTAAAATCACTAATAACATGGTTCCCAACGAAATCATGTCCATAGGTACTATGATAGCTAGTTGTCTAAATATATTAAAAACCGTTGGCCACTTTGTATGAAAACTATTAGGAAATGTTGGACATCTTGCAATGGCTGGATTAAGAAACTCGGTCCTGTCGAGGCTTCAATTAGAATTCTGCCAACATAAGACATTAATTTGAATTTGACAGAACGTATGCTACATGCCACCTTTGCTTGTCACGATTAATTACACGTTTTTATATGTACAAGGACCCTACGTGCGCATTTCAACTCTGCATATACATCCATGGCGTGGTCGATCGTCTGCACGCAATCACAAGAACGAAGAAGCCTTGAAGCCCTGCGCTGCTAATGACTTAGCCGCCATGCTCGATCTCTCTGTCGTTGATGATCCATTTATCCATATATGGATATGGTTGATTAACTAACTCCTGGAGAAGAGCTTTTGGGAGACGAAGACGCCGAGCGTGAAGGCGGCGACGGCGGTGGCGATCACCTCCTTCCTCCTGCCGACCGCGTCCGCCAGCTTGAGCCCCTCCTCCACCACGCGCTCCTTCCAGTGCTCGCACTGCCTCTCCCGCTCCGCCTTCGCCTTCGCCTCCGCCACCCTCGCCCGCGCCGCCTCGATCTTGCGCGCCGCCTCGCGGGAGACCTTCTCCTTGCGCTCGGCCTCGGCCCTCGCCGCCGCCTTCTCGTCCTGGTCGCCACCGCCGGCCGCCGTCGCCACCTTCTCGCTCGGCGGCGCCGGCGCCACGGGCTTGTTGGGCTTCGCGTCACGGTCAGCCTTGGCCGCCATGTTCTCCTGAGCACCAGCTGGCTTATTACCGCCACCGCCGGCGACCTGCGCCTCCTCCGCCTTGGCCTGCGTTGGTGGAGGAGGCGGCGCCGCGGCGGCGGCACCGGCGGCGGGTTGTTGTTGCTGCTGCGGCAGCTTGGGCACTCTGAGCGCGAGCACGGTGCCATCGAAGCGGCCGCTGATGGCGTCGAGGTTGGCCGTGTTGGGCAGCTGGAACGTCTTGTAGAGACGCGCCGCCTTGCCCTCGCCGCCGGCGCCGGGCGCGGGCCTGCGCTGGCCGATCACGGTGAGCCGGCCCTCGCCGTCCACGTGCACCCGGAAATCCTCCTTCTTGAACTCTTCGGATTTGATTCAACCAAGAACAAAAAGATACGTAGATCGAGTAGCAGAGTTAGCACGATCGAGAACACGTCCAGGAAGGTGTCAGCTGCGTCGAGAAAATAATACAGGCTCCTCATCTGCGCCTCACCTGGGAGGTTTAGGCGGAGGAGGTAGCTGTCGCCGTCGTCGAGCCACTCGTAGACGGGGTCCACGCTGTCGGCCGCCGCCGCCGGTGCTTGCCCGCTCGCCGCCATTGCCGGTGGCCTCTTGATTGGTAAGGGATTGACGGCGGCAGCGGCGGCGCAGGTGTTCTTGTGCACGCACGTCGATGCCGTCCAGTTGCTTGGTAGCTCGGTTCGTGGCCGTGAGCTGATCGATGAACCGGTAGGCCGGTGCCTCATATATGCGAGGGCGAGGCACGCTGTGATCGAGCAATGCAGGTTTAGGCGCTCACACATTCCAAGCTTTTTGCTGAGGGCAAGAAACGATTTTTGTTTCTTTGCGACAGGGGTAGCAAATGTTTTGGGGGCCAAGGATGGGATTGGGATCTCGGCAAGCCTCACCGTGGATCGACATGTATATGCGCGGCGTTGCCTTTCGGCGAGCGGCACGCCACCTCGGCGCGCCGGCTACTACCTGCTTCACTACAACGTTATCGTGGTGACGTACGTCACATGCTCAGCTTCAGATAAACGGGGCATGTTCGAGAACGGGACGGGCAAGGAAGGATGCTTTATTAAAAGGGTTGAGCTCGATCATGTTTTATCAGGTAATCATACGTAACTATATTAGAGCTCCCCACTGCAGGACTTTCTTGGCTTCTCAGCGTGCCACGTCATCGGCTGATGTCATCACCACTGATCTTTACTCGGCATGCATGCTGGCAGCTCAAGCGGCTCCTTAATTTACTCAGCACGTCCAACAGCTCAAACGTCTAGGTAATGGCATGTACAACAACTCAAACGTCTAGGTAAGGGGGTGGCCGTGGGAGAGCAATGGCTCCATTTTTCTCCAAAACCTGCTGCCTCACAATGGGTGTGTTTAGTTCCAAAAAGAGGAAGGGAAAGTTTGGTGAAAATGTCACATTCGACACTGTAGCGCACTGTATCACTTTTCGTTTGTTTGTGGTAAACATTGTCCTATCATGACCTAAGTAGGCTCAAAAGATTCGTCTCGTCATGTACATCAAAACCATGTAATTAGTTTTTTTATTTATCCATATTTAGTGTTCCATGTACGGTGAGGGAGATTTGATGTGATAGGTGGACAGTGAAGTTTGGAAAGAGAATTTTGAGAAGTTTGGTGATTTGATGGGAAACTGAACACAGCCAATATAAAACTCGATCATCGCCATCACCTCAGCCTGGGCTCTGCTAGCTGGCCTCCTCCTCCTGGATCTCTGTTCTAATGTCGGCGGCCTGGTCATAGTCTCTAGCTTATCGCTCACTCTCGCTCTCTAGATTATCACTCAATCTCGACTACAGAGTATACATAATAGCTAGCCAGCCGGCAGCCGTCGTGCACCTGCGATTAAGCTCATCTACCTATTCCTCTTGCATCTATCTATTTTCCTATCACTCTTAATTTGAAGAACCCTAACTAGCAGCTATCTGGGCGACATCTAACCGGCCGGCGCTGATTGCTGGGGAGTAAGGTCGGTGGCGGTTGCATGAGTGACCTGAGAGGACAATCCAAGTTGGTCAGAATCTACAGGTAAGGTACGCATGCATATGAACAGACATGCTGACATGCTCATCAGTTTATTGAACGGACATGCCATGTATCGTGCATGCTGAGATGATTTTGTTTGCTTTTTCAATATATCCCATCGCATCACATGCCTACAACTTAAATCACTAAAAGTTAGTATTTTTAGTACTCTTATGAATATATTAACATATACAATTTGCATTACATGAATAGGTAAGTGGTAGACGAAATAAACAGTAACTTTTTGCCACCAATCTCTTCTGTCTACTCCACTGACCCACCCGTGAGTTACAACTCTTTTATTAAACATGAGCCATCCACATGTCATCGAAAAATGCTATCTGAAATCCCGCAGCAACGCGCGGGGAATCACTTAGTCACTATGGACCAGTAGTGACAGTGAAGAAAGTGTATGGGATTCGGCCATTCGGTGGTTACTGGTTAGGATAAATTAGAAAAACAGCAAATGAATTACTGCCCAAAGCTGTCATACTTCTTCTATCATAAGGAAATTTTACTACCACCTAAGCAACTCACTTCGTCCTTGACTCTCTGATGAAGTTACTCCCCTAGACTAAAAGAATTAGTTAAATTAACCTTTAACAATTTTTATTTCTCCTTGCACAAGTTGATTTTTAATTTCAGTTTTTGTAGGATGATGACGCTCTATTAGAGTCTAGTATGCGAGAGCAATACTTCATTTTCATATCTCGATGTGTAAATTAATCTCAGACGCTACGAATGAAAACAATAGCAAAAATTCTGATTTACTCATGCCACTACGGAAACCCCTGTATGCCAAGTGTCTGAGTCTTTGCCGAGTGCTTTCTGTCGGGCACTCGGCAAATATAGGCTGTGCCGAGTGCCCAGAGACAGCCACTCGGCAAAGAGCCAACACTCGGCAAACACAACATTTACCGAGTGTCGGCAGCGAGACACTCGGCAAAAAGCATCTATGCCGAGTGTCAGGAGAGGGACACTCGGCAAAACTGTCGCATGTGTCCTGCGCGTGTCACGCCACAGACGGCCGTTTGGGCTCTTGTACCTTTGCCGAGTGTCCACTCGGCAAACTCACGCTTTGCCGAGTGTCTAAAAGTAGAAACCCGGCAAAGCCGTGGCCCGTGTTCATCACGTGTCACGCTCGCAAACGGCCGTTTGGCCTATCAGTTCTTTGCCGAGTGTCACATTGCCGGACACTCGGCAAACATGTGGCACGTGCTTGACACGTGCCAGGTCCGTTGACGTGTTGCCCTTTTGCTGAGTGTCTGAGTCAGATACTCGGCGAAGAGTTTGAAAATTTGAAAAATATTTGTAAAAAACTTGAAATTCAAACTCAAAAAATTTGAACATTTTAAATATAAGAGTTTTTGGCCGTCTGGATTGGTGGTTTGCCGAGTGCTTTGTCATGGCACTCGGCAAACCACCTCTTTGCCGAGTGTTCCACGTGAGACACTCGACAAAGCTTATGTTTGCCGTGTGTTTTCAGTGAAACACTCGGCAAAGTTTGGCCCTTTTTATTTAAACTTATGTTTTTGGGCTTCAAACTTTATTTTTTTCCAATGATACTTGTCAAAGACTCTTTATATCTTATGTGGAGCCTGTGCCAAAAAGTTGGGACGATTTCGAAAAGTTTACATATACGGTCCTTTCCATTTGGAGCATATCCCCATAGAAGTTTCGGAGAGTTGAGAAAGAGACAGCTGGATTTCGAAACGAAGTGAAGTTGAATTAGAGTTTGAGTTCATAACTTTTTCTATAGGCAATAGACGATGTAGATTGCTTCATTTGAAGTTATCATATTTTTCTGGACCCATTTGATATTTTTAAATTATTTTTACGCCCTTCTCCGCATGATATAATAAAATATATGAAGGAATTATGAGCTATATAGGCATGAAATAATGAAAACACTTTATGGAAGCATAAAATGTGCATTGTTGAATGTATATTTTGATGTGTATTTGATCAAATTTGAAAATTTGTGCATTGTGCAAATGGTCTGGGAAATCTTTGCCGAGTGCTACACTCGGCAAAAAGGAGGTTTGCCGAGTGTCAGTAGAGGGACACTCGGCAAAGACCAGCTTTGCCGAGTGCTTGTGGAGAAACACTCGGCAAAGAGGCCACGTGGGCGGGCCGGCCTGCGGCCGCGTTGGCCACGTCATTGACCCACGTGGCTTGTTTGCCGAGTGTAAACTCGGCAAAGCTTGTGTTTGCCGAGAGCCTTGGTCGGCGCACTCGGCAAACCCGCCACGTGTTTCCCCACTTCGGCCGCGCACAGCCACGTCAGCAGCCAGCATGCGGTCACGTGGGAGATCTATTTGCCGAGTGTCAGATCCAAGACACTCGGCAAACAGGGGGGGTGGGCCGGGCCCCAAGACGCCGCCGGCCTCCTCGCCGGGCTCCACCCTGACGCCGCCAGCCTCCTCCCCGCTGCTGCTCCCTCGCCGGCGGCCCGTGCCCCTGCCCGACGCCCTGAAGGTATTGATTTTGTGGAAAAAATTGCTTGTGAAAAATTAGACTATGCATGTGTAGAACGGGTGAAAAACTTAGTTGTCGAAAATTGGACAATACATGTGAAAAATTACTAGTTAATTTTCCATATTTGTGATTTGTTGTATTGATTGATAGTTAGATATGAAATGTTATATGGACATTGTCGTTGTGTTTGCTATATGGACATTGTCATTGTGATCCAGTAGATGGCATGTTATATGGACATTGTCGTTGTGTATGTGGTTGTCAACCTTCGTGCCGTGTTTTTTTGCAGGATGTGGTTTCAGAAACCTCCGGAGGTGCTGCCGAATTTTCTATTTGACAACATTTCGTTTTTTTCCAGGGAGAGGTCCTTTGCACCGTCCTCGGCTTGTAGCCCGTAGCTCCGCCCGAAGCTCCACCGCACGCCGTCCCTCACCGTCTGCACCGACACGAGCGTCACCGACTCGCCCGTCGTCGAGCCCGTAGGTGAGCACATGCAAAACCACACGCCCTCCGTATTTAATTCGTAGATCCATATTTAAGTTGTGCACCTTATTCGTCTCTTGAAATTATCTTTACCGTCTGGCTTCTTTGCCATGTTTCTTGCGTTTTTCTAGTGTAATAAGATGAAGGATTTCCTTTTTCTTCTGTCTTGATATCGATAAATGCAGAGATACACCTATGGTTTCTCTACCTTTATCGATATCAAGATAGAAGAGAAAGATGATCTTCCATCTTATTACTGTAGGATGCGCAAAAACCTGGCAAAGAAGCTGGACCGTAAAGATAATTACAACAGGCCAAGACCGTAAAGATAACTACAACAGGCCAAGATAATTATAACAATGTGATTGAATATTGCAGGCCCGGTTGGATGAAGAGACGCAGAGAAGGCAGCAGCTGGAGCTGGAGGTGCAGCAGATGAAGGAGGCGGAGGAGAAAGAGAGGCAGAAGGACGAGGCTGAGCGGACGAACCGAGTGTGGTAGGAGCAGGTATTTGCCTACCTGCAGACCATTGGCCAGCGGGTGGGTGAAGGTGCGCCGCCGCCGATGCCACCACCACCTCCACCAGGTGTTCCTATTCTCCCGTGAGTCACTTGAGAGCCTTGACATTTTATTTCACAACTCATTTCTGTCGTAATCCTGTAACACATGGAAAATCTATTTTGGGCAGGCTCTTGGCTCGGCGGCGTCGAATGACGCTCCTCAAGACGAAGACCTTGCGGCGCGAGCGGCTAGAGTGTTGTTCGGACCCCCTCCCCCCCCTCTCTCCCGTGAGTTGGCGACTTTGTAAACTGGTGAATGTCGGATGTTGAATTTGTGACATTTCTGTGATGTTGGATGGTTTAGTGACTTATATGTGTTTGTTTATGGTTGTGTGATGGTTTAATGGCTATATATATGAGGCTATAATATATATGAATTGCCTGTGATGCCTATTATAAAAACAGGGGTAAAATTGATGCTTTGCCGAGTGTATTGGCCTTAACACTCGGCAAACAGGCTGTTTTTGTCATTTCTGGAATAGCCTTTGCCGAGTGTTTTTGCCTTAACACTCGGCAAAAAGGCAGCCTTTGCTGAGTGTCAGGGCTTTAACACTCGGCAAAGACCTGTCCAGGTCTGCCCCTAACCAGCCTTTGCCGAGTGTCAGGTTACGGCACTCGGCAAAGGCGTGTGTCATTACCGAGTGTGACACTCGGCAAAGGCTCCGTTAGTACTGACAGACGGTCGCGAACGTCGCCGCGCCGTCCGCGGCCGCGAATGTTCGCTGTTGCACTCGACAAAGCCTTTGCCGAGTGCCCGACAGAAAACACTCGGCAAAGGGCCTGTTTGCCGACACTAAGTATGCCGAGTCCCCTTTGTCGAGTGTTACACCCGGCAAAGGATTCGCCGAGTGCGTATGGGCTTTTGCCGAGTGCCTCGGGCACTCGGTAAATAGGGGTTCCCGTAGTGTGTGTAACATATGTCGTGACAGCTACCATCCTAATAAATAATTGAACCCAAAGTACAGAATGAGCGAGAATTTAGTGCAAATTGGCCAACTTAAATAGTTGAAGGAGCTAATTAAGTGGAAGTCTAGTATGAGGGCTAAGTGGATAAATCAAATAATCAATATAGTAAAGCAGACTTAATACCATTTATAAATTTCACCGCAAGTAGGATTACAAGACCAGCTCTCAGTATCGCTCAGTTATAAACGTCAAATTCATTCCTAAATTTGGAAGCGAGCTATGGAAATTTATGCTGCATTGTTTGTGAATGAATTAATGATGCAAAATCAGCCATACTTGGAAAGTTTGCAGGGACCAGATTTAACTATTGACTTTAGCATTCCTTCCATTTCTATCTACTACCAAAAAAGCTTGGAGATAAAATCATCCATTCATATGGGGGAGTTTTCATCTACGCCTGATTATCTGCAGACATCCAAGCGCATGAATGGTAATCACAAGATCAACAAATGAACATATATGAATACTAAGTAATCACCATCATATTTGACAAGCTTAACAATCCGTCTCAACCACCAGATATTATTAACAGAAGGTGCTGATAATTAAAAACACAAGGTCAATCCTAGTATTTGCCTATGGAACAGATCATGGAGAGAAAAAACTACAAAGATCAAAATGATGCCACAAAGATGACTTTGGGCCATGTTTTTCCATGTTATTCAATATTCCAATCCACTGAAACTGAAAAGGAAAATCCTGAAGCCCAAAAGGTCTGGTGTTTCAGTGCTTGAGCACCAAGGACAAACCAACTTTCGTGCTCTTCTCAATTGCCTTAGTGTCAACCTCACCAGAGATGGTGATGAATGACTTGGGGCGCCATTCATGCTGTACAAGTGCACTGGCCATGCCATAGTTGTTGAAGCGTGCCTTTACAGTGGTGTGGGGATCCAACGAATGCTGAGACCCGAAGATCAGCGTGCTCTCATTTCTTGAAAAGCTGTGCGACAGCTCACCCCCAACAGCAGTGCCCGATTGATGCTTTACCAAGTGGTAGTAAGATGCAACCATGGTATCACCGTGGTTATTCCTGATGAGGATTTTCATGGTTATTTACCACAGCAAAATTGAAGGCAGGGTAAGACTAATGTTCACTAAGGACAGTGAACAATTAGCATATGGTAGATCACCAAAGAAATGATACTCACAAATGGAGGGAAGCAATAAGGTCTGGATTGGTTACGCTCATGGCAGCATTGTACTTGGTGAAATTGCTAGTCGCGGTATCAAATGAAACATCAACACCAACTGAGAATTCTTTGCATCCAAAGACCCCAGAGAGGTTAACCATAGGGTTGGAATTAAGCCCAACGCTTGCATTCACACCAGCATATTCATGTAGGTACTGGAGTTCAAGCTGATAAGACATAAAAAGAGGATGAAGTGTTTTAGCTAACTAGCCACCACGTTTGGAAAAAAACAGTTTAGCCATGACAACTGATTTGAGCCATAGAATTCTAGAACCATACCTTCCCTGATCTCTGGTCTGGAACAACCAGGCTGAGAATCGATTTGATCCCTGGACCAAACTCATCCATGGTGATTGTCGTCAAAAGCTGGAAGATATGAAATCCAACTCTTAGAAAACATTGTAAATTCACAGGTACAGGTTGTGAGGCACTAACAGTTGAATCCATAACACCAAAATAGAAACATGGCTCGTGTAAAGAAACAAAGAAGCAGCACACTGCAGGCTTACATCTGACTCTGAGTTTGCTTTGAAATCAACTGTCAACTTCTTGTTCTTAATCTGGGTGTGAAGCTCGCCAAAGATGGACTCATTTTTCCTTGTTCCTGCGGCTGTGATTGCCTGTATCCAAAATGAAGACCATCACCACAGAGCACAAATTATAAGTGCTATATATGAAGATACACTGAACTGAAACTGTATTCTTATCCTCCCTTCATCTACTTGGGGTAAGCAGTAAGCAGTCACTAATTCATGCACATTTGCTAAAGCTTTGTTGAGAAAAATGCACGATGCAATTATAGGGGAGAGGGAACATTATAATTAGGCAACTGCAAAACAATAGTATAAATAAAAATGCCCAATGCAATTACAGGGGGAGAGTGCAACCGAAAAACAACAAAAATTAAGAGACTCGAGATCCTACACATTCATCATCTAATCTAGAAAAATATAAGAACCCAAGAGTGAGATCCAGCACACATTGTAGTAAACAGTGATCGGTAGTGGGGAGCCGGGGACGGCTCCCTACAGAGAACCAACAAGAGCGACCGGTTCTATCGGCCAATTGGAAATGGGGGTGGAGTTTCCATTTGTATTTGGGCAGTCCGATCGGAACCGACAGCGATGCGCTCCACTAAGCGCTACGTCGCGAAATAGCGGGGTCCTCGCGGGGAGACGCGTTCGACAGAGAAGAAGAGGGTGATTGATTAGGAGACAGGGAGAGCCCACTCACGACGCCATGGGGGGAGCAGGTGGTGAGGGAGAACTTCTGGTGCGTGTTGTAGTCCTTGTACAGCAGATCTGCGCGCAAAGGGAAACCAAACCACGCGCGTCAGGATCGGGCGGTTACCGGGCGACGAAGAACACGAACATGTACAGAATCGGGGGGACAGAGGAGGAGGGCCGGAGGGGTTGAGGAGGAGGCATGCGGCACCTCTGGTCTTCTTGCCGATGTCCGAGTAGAGGCCTGGTGCCATGGTGGCGGCGAGGGCGGGGGCGGGGGCGAGATTTAA